>JAJJMA010117001.1:0-11936 GCA_023529015.1 Papaver nudicaule
GCTTGCACAATCCATGGACAGCCAAGTGTCCATAGGTAGTTCCTGTAACCGTCAAAACCGCATCCTGCAACTGCTTGGCCTATGTATTGCTGGCCTAATGTTGCTACACGTGCACTTGATGATTCTCAGGGCCAAACATAGTTATAAACTTGTTTTATAACTGTTCCATATGTCCTCCTACTCATGCCACGCAATGCCAAGTCGTAACCAACTTCTAACTGCTCATATGGGCCATTTTCAAGCCATTATGCGTCCTTCTCGTCAAGGCCATGTGCCACACTCTTTTGGACGCTACAACCAGCGTGTGCACATGTCATTTAAGCCTTATAACTTGATGCATAGCTTTGGCCCACAAGCCTTAAGCTTCATTGCTTCCTTTGGTCGAGTACTTGACTTGCAATAGCACGTTTGGCTGCGCCATTGCCTCTCTTTCATTACCAAAGCCTTTGCCAAGCTTTGGACTAATGCCAAGGTCATTCTCTGACCTTTTTCATGTCCTTGAATGCTTACTTGAGCTGGGCCAACTCAAAATCCTCGGACACTTGACATTGACCAATCAATGTCATATGCATGTCAAATGGCCTTCCTTGTCTTAGCTCAATGTCGTTTCCTTGTCGGATTAATGAGCTACATTTGCTAGGCCACTTGTGTCAGGGTTAACAAACCTCCCCCACCCATTTTGTTCATCGACCTCGATGAACGCAATACTCATTTGGGACCTCCCAAACTACTTGGTTATATAAGTACGCTCCTGAAAAACCTCTTTTCAGAAATTCAGCAACTTTCTTGGCCTTCCTGGCGTCCACACCAATACTTTGTGCTTAGTACCATTCACCATCACTTAGCTTTACCGCCTTGTCATTGATCCTATTAACTTCAGCTTCCGTTATTACGTCGCGACCGCTTCCAACTTCATCTTGAGTCATATAACAATGCCCAAATGCAAATCTTGCGATTGTTCTTGGCCAAACTTCTTTTCTAGCCTCAAATCACCTATGCTTCAATTGTGCCTAAGTGTACACAACTTGACATGCACAAAGCCAACATTGTTCATTCTATACCGTCCATATGCTGCCTTCTTTTGTGCTACCCCTTTGATCATCGTGATCATGGCCTTAGTCTCGTGCCTTCAAACTCCGACGTTGGTTGCATCCTACAACCCAACATGACTTATATGCGACTTGGCCTTCATTTTCAACCAGTTTTGCTAACACATGCCTTGGATTTCCATTCTTCATGGTCTTCCCATCAAGCTTCCCATAGAATGCATAGTGGTCTTAATGCGTACCAACTAAGCTCTATTATTGCAAACACACTAAGGAACTCGTTTCCTTGAGGGCAATGGCCAAGTATAAGCTTATACTTGCTCCAACTGTTATGCGCTTAGCACAAATCCTTGTGTCATACTTTGCTTGACTCGCCTAAAGGAAAACTATTGAGTTGCATAGCTTTTTGGCCTAAGCTATGACTGACTTGTTTAGGACAGAACTTGGTATTATGCCATTCTCTAGTCTACGTTGCTTTTGAAACCAATGCGCCTCAAGCATTCATTCAAACCGCTACGCCTTCACTCTTTGAATAATTCTCCAAAGCTTATGAGTTTCCCTAAACTCATGCCTTTGATGGACAGACTTCTTGGCCTTGCTACCGTTCTTGTATTGCACTCTTCTTAACAATTTTCTCAATACAATATGCAGGGTCGTCCCTTAACAGCAACATGTCTTCACACCATCAAACTGATTTTGCACCATTACACTTTCAACGTCTTTTATTGCATATTTCGGCCAATATGCTATGTAGCATCTCCCATGTGAACTAGCTTTACTTCGAATCAAAAGAGACAAGTACTTTAACATCGAACACCCTCATCCACTACTACCTTACGTAGAAAGACTTATTTCCCAACACCAAGGTCACACACGACCCAATACTTGAAAGTATACTTCAAATGGATTGCAAATTCCATCACCAACTGATCACAAACTTGTAAGACCAACAAGCTTTGCAATACTGACTTCATTCTAGCTTTTTAGCAACAAACGAGGAAAACAAGGCAATAAGTAGTTGCCTTGTACGCCACCTGACATTCATCCAACTATCAATAGTTCCTTTGCTCCTCCAATAACGAAACAACGTCCAATTAATACTTGGTCTTTGGCCAGACTCCTCCAAATTGAGGCAATCATGTTGCCATAGCTTCTATGAAGATTTCAAGAATGACCCACGCCATTCATATGCATCACCACTCCTTTGTCATTCTTCATCCCGCATCTACTTCTTCAAGGATAGCATTAACTTGTGCAAGACATTGCACAATCTGGATTAGATTGACTTGATGATTATGAGTATCACCATAGTGCTCAGTTAAGTCATATTAGACAATGACTATTGCGGACTAAATTCCCCTTTGGACAGTTGTAAACAAGGCCAATATCCTTGCAAATGAGGTTTCGCTGCCTTCGTTCCATAAAGAAAGCATATCCCTGCAGAGATAGCATTCTTCCTTCAACTTGGAACACATTTTCCTGTCCATACACATCTGGTTTATCTTGTCATTACCCTTTGCCAAATCAAGCTACTATGACTGATTTGCTTTTGACAAGAATGTCCGATGTGGCTTTTAGTCTAATGCCGGTCTTTGGACTCCTTAGCCCTTGCATTTTGACTCCACTATTCTACAACCAGATGTAAATGCACTATGCCATTCATGGCATCTTTTTGTGCATATCTAGCATCAACAAAGAAACTTTGTTTAACGTAAGACTGTGGTGTATCGGTTTTTCCCTAACTTACGTTCTTTTCTTTGGCCTATCAATACGATATATTCTAGATAAGAATTGACCATACAATTCTTTTCTCATGACATCTCATATGCCACAAAACTTCTGGCCATAACTAGAATTTGCATTACCACCAAGGTATATGCAATGAGGGAAACGTATAATCTTTCATCTGACTGCCACAATGAGATACTTTGCCTCCTATGTCATATAGTGGGCTCTCATTTCTTTTGCCTCTTGCAAAAGTCAGCAACATACTATGTGTCCAAGAATTTTCGCAAAATTCCCTATTACATCTTGTAATACTTGGTATTGACAACATTACGAAAGGCCTCATTAATGCTTATGCTTCTTGCATACTTGTGAGAATCATGGACTTAAAATTCTGACTTGCACCATAGAAGTCAGCAAACACTTGTGGTTTATCATTCAACCAATTGAATACCTACTCTTCAATGGGTTCTTCCACGAACAAATGACACCAACACGAGTAGAAGAGAGAAAATCTTCACAAACTAAAGCCAAATCAGAACCAAATCGTGCTCTGATACCACACTGTCACACCTCCAAATTAGCGTCAACCAATTTCGGCCTAGGAATGACTCGGCAACACTAATGGTTCAGTGAATCAAGCTTCACCCATCAATGCTCAGCCTTACACACTTGCTCAATTCAAGTGCACCCACAATCATCAAAGATTTGCAACGGAAGTCTTTCTTCATTTTCTCTCATCCTTTAGTGCATCCCATACTGCACCAAGTCTTTGCCATGCTACCAATTCAACACTACATCAACACCAACCAGGAACACACAATTAGAAGCAACAACTCATTTTATTACTTCAAGGAAGAATACAAAACTCACCCAAAACAGGGCTACAAAAGGCCATCACTCCCAAGTGATGCCAAACTCCCTAAAATGGCCTAAAAACTCTGCCTAAGCCTATGGGATTTATCCCTACAGTTCCCTCTCTCAATTCCTACTGATTTACAATGCCTATATATAGTAGAAATCATGCCAAAATTGTGTGCAACCGCTTGCACAATCCATGGACAGCCAAGTGTCCATAGGTAGTTCCTGTACAACTGCTTGGCCTATGTATTGCTGGCCTAATATTGCTGCACGTGCACTTGATGATTCTCAGGGCCAAACACAGTTATAAACTTGCTTTATAACTGTTCCATACGTCCCCCTACTCATGCCACGCAATGCCAAGCCGTAACCAACTTCTAACTGCTCATATGGGCCATTTTCAAGCCATTATGCGTCCTTCTCGCCAAGGCCATGTGCCACACTCTTTTGGACGCTACAACCAGCATGTGCACATGCCATTTAAGCCTTCTAACTTGATGCATAGCTTTGTTCCACAAGCCTTAAGCTTCATTGCTTCCTTTGGCCGAGTACTTGACTTGCAATATCACGTTTGGCTACGCCATTGCCTCTCTTACATTACCAAAGCCTTGGCCAAGCTTTGGCCTAATGACAAGGTCATTCTCTTGACCTTTTCCATGTCCTTGAATGCTTACTTGAGCTGAGCCAACTCAAAATCCTCGGACACTTGACATTGACCAATCAATGTCATATGCATGTCAAATGGCCTTCCTTGTCTTAGCTCAATGTCGCTTCCTTGTCGGATTAATGAAGCTACATTTGCTAGGCCACTTGTGTCAGGGTTAACAATTAGCTACCAAGTTCCAAGGCCCTTGTTCGGAACTATTGTACCACAGTACTCATGGAACATGTATTTGAAGGTATGAATCCTTTTGTATAACTTCTATGCTTTCCATCTTCAACAACATAGTAATGTATTACTCCAATTCTCTTTGGTCTTCGATCCAAAATCAAATTTTATCTTTGCATTTTGTATAAGCACATCTCTAATGAAAACAAAAGGTATGGTCATATTCATATGTTTTGATTTGTCTGGCAAGTGCTTATTTCACATTGATGGATTTGTCCGGAGATATTCAGTAACAATTATATATATTTTTTTTAATAAGCAAAGGCCCCAAGGGCTAATGGTCAGTCTCAACAGTCGGAACTAGCTATCCTGGAGGTCTGGACCAGTACATGGAGTTGTTGTTATCCTTAGCCCATTTGGCAAGGGAATGAGCTACCTCATTACAATTTCTGGAAACATATTAAAACTTACAAGCAACAAGGCAAGAGGAAAAATACTTAATATCCTTAAAATGTGCATCCGTATTCTATTCCCATCAAAGATACCAGCAGAAAATTGATTGACTAGAACCAGAGCATCACTCTCCACAATGAGATGGGTGATCTGGAACTCCATAACTTTCTTTAAAAGAGCCCAAATAGCACGCGCTTCTGCTTCTTCAGGAGACAGGACTTGAAAAATTAGAGCTGCACAAAAGATTATCTTGATCATAGAGTCCCTGATCACAAAACCTGCACCATTAGCCAGAGAAACAGGATCAAATATTCCATCAGTATTTTTTTTATAGCATCTAGGAGGAGGGGGAATCCATTTATGCTACTGATATTATTCACAATCCTAGGGGAACTCTAGAGGGTTTATAATTGGCCATAAAGATGGCTCTAGCAATAACATCACCTTTAAGCTCAGCTTTGTGCTCATTAACCAAAGTGTTTCTACTACTCTAAACAGGCCAAAGAAAAGCAGCAAAGAGAGGTTTAAGATCATTGGAGACAACAGTGTTAGAGTTAACCAGATGATAATAAAGCCAATCATGAAAAGAAAGATAAGTAAAAGCCACAGTAGATAGATTAAACGAAGGACTACCCCAAACACAAGAAGCAAAGTTACAGAGAACAAGCGCATGTATGACATTTTCAGGGCGGCCATTACACCTAGGACTATTAGAGTTTAACCCACTGATGTTGCTATCTCAAGTCTGTTGCCAAGTTTGGATTACAAAATCACAATCCTTGATAAGTCTACAATATCAAATCGGACTAGGATAATTTTAGGTATTCGAGACGAAGACCGCTGAAGATGAAGACCGGTGCTTACATACTTGATAAAACATATCGTCCTCATGGTAAGAAAGGTTTTCCTTTCATGTTTCGTATTTACCATTATATCATCAAAATAGTCTATGATATTGTTTATGTGATCCGAAGGATTGTAAATATTAGTTCTCTTAAGAATTTAAGTCATTACATGACCAATGCTCAAGTAGAATGTGGAATATTGAGTTAGTTCTTAGATTGAGTAAACATCATACACGTTCATGTATGCATTTATATGTTTGACAACTTTTCTAATTGAACTTAAGCATTTTGTATGTACGCGTACATGAGAACTCAGGAAGTTCCCGTCCTTCTGTTAAACTCAAAATAGATGGATCTTGGTTGGCACTAATACCCGCGTCTAGGACCAAGTCCGCGCGCCCATGCACAAAGCAAAGCATTGTCTTTTTGCCCGTCCGCCCCCACCCATATTAGTAGATAGTGCTATCACTTATATGGTGGACTCATCTTTAGATATACCCCATGTGGGACTAACGGTTACATTTCATTCAACAAATGCCTAGATGACCAAAAGGTCGCAACATCAAACCACAACAAGACCACAAAACCCAACATTAAAAACTCCTTTAAGGTTCATTTTCTCCAACAATCCTCCACATGAATGAAATCTCGATAAAACAGAAATCAGAATACGGAAAATACCACTATAGGCAAAGGTGTCCATGAGGTCTTGAACCTTTACTTAGTGAGAAATTACCGAAGCTACTTGCTAAGTACAGTGAACGCGATGTCTTGAACTGCTAGCGTTTAGTGTAACTTGCGATAACCACCATGCATGGTATCTTCCTGGTTTGCCTAAGTTCGATGCCGTTGTGTCCATTTTGGCCCTGGACATATCCCGTTTCTCAGAATGCTCTACAAAATCAGCTCATATTATCATAGGAAGCGGCCCACTTCCACATTCAGATAGGTGAGTTTCCAACAAGAGTGTTACTGCTACACCCCACTTCAATCTTAAATTGAAACAGAACTCATTAAGACTTCTTAAAAGTCATCCTTCACATGCAGTTCACATTGTCATACAATACACCATAGGGAGGGACAGAGAATGTAATTCTCTTGATAGTGCCTATTTTTCACCACCACAAATTAGTTGTTTCATTGAACCTTGGTCTTGGGATCTCCAGTCAATAAGGTTGAGTATCCTTCATGGCAATTTTTATCTCATGAGCTTAAGTCCCATCCCCCTCGATGCTCTACTAACTTTCTCTTTGGACAAACTTTTCGTCAAAGGGTCCGCGATATTCTCCTCTGACTTCACATAGTCAAAGGAAATAACGCCAGTAGAGATAATTAAGTTGTTTCAACGAATTATGTCTTCTACGCATATGTATAGACTTTCCATTGTACATATTGTTCTTACTTGTGGCGACCGCAGCTTGATTATCACAGTTTATAGATATAGCCGGCACAGGCCTATGCCAAAGAGAAATATCTTCTAAAATGCATGTTAGCCACTTGGCTTCCTGTCCTGCTTTGTCTAACTCAATAAACTCTGATTCCATAGTGGAACGAGAAAAAATAGTCTGTTTGGAAGATTTCCAAGAAACAGAAGCTCCAGCTAGAGTGAGTAAATATCCACTCATAGACTTAGACTCCTCTGAGTATGTTATCCAGTTTGCATCACAAAATCCCTCAAAGACGGCAGGATACCCTTCGTAGTTCAAAGAAAAGGTCATTGTGTACTTTAAGTACCTTAACACTATAATAAGTGCATCCCAATGCATCTGCCCTGGATTACTAGTATACCTGCTCAACCTACTCACAGCATAATGAATGTCTGGTCTCGTACAGTTCATCAAGTACATCAAACTTCCTATGACTCTTGAGTATTCAAGTTGGTTAACTCCTACGCCTTTATTCTTCTTGAGAGTACAACAAGCATCGTAAGGAGTATAAGCAGGTTTACAGTTAAACTGATTATATTTCCTAAGTATATATTTAACATTATGAGATTAACTAAGACTATAGCCTTTAGAATTTCTTCTAATCTTCATTCCTAAAATTACATCGGCCGGCCTAAGTCTTTCATGTCAAAGTTCTCATTCAAAAATTTCTTAGTGGAGTTAATCACATCCATGTTTGTACCAAGTATGAGCATATCATCAACATACAAGCATACAATTACAGAGGCATCCTTGACAAGCTTAGTGTAAATGCACTTGTCAAATTCATTAATTTTAGAACCACTAGAAATCATTACATGATTAAATTTTCATGCCATTGTTTGGGTGCTTGTTTTAATCCGTACAAAGATTTAACCAGTTTACACACTTTGTTTTCACAACCTTTCACTACAAAGCCCTCGGGTTGTTCCATGTAGATTTCTTTATCTAACTCATGTAGGTGTGACACTACAAGAAATAATGTAGGTGTGCTTGAACGTGAATTCAAGTCTCTTGGGGTGTGATATATTTATAGGTGTTAATACATAATTTCGGATGGACACGTGGCGCCATCTCCGGAGGTTACGTATGGAAGCAACGAGAGCCGCGAAGGATAAAAGCTCGTCTCAGAAAAGTAACATCTCATCACGAGACGATGAAATCCAAGGGAGGATATAGAAGGATCATCAACCTAGGATATTAGACTAAAGAAGACACGTTAAGGAGTAGTCACACCGCATTTAATGCTGTTGACAGTAAGACAGAAGTTGTTTGTCGATTGGAGATTGGTCCAGCCAGCTAGGGAGAGCAGAAACCTCGACCAATGAGGAACCGACTACGTATGAATACAGCAACATCCTCCACATATTAGTACGACGAGCTGGGATTGGATGATAAAGGCGGTCACCGAAGATGGACGATCCAGCCAAGGAGCAGCAAAAGATTGATGCAGCCAAGGGTAGCAAAGAGTGAAGCCCATGATAAGTACTATAAATACCCCACTTCATCAACAGTTGAGAGGGTCGCAGAATTTGGGAAAGGATAGCTAGGAGTGAGAATACTTGGATGAACATTCTCCATATTCCATTTGGCCTCTATCCATTAACGAATCGAAGTGACTTATAGTGTAATCCAGAGAAAGCTTTATTGATTTGATATAATATAACAATGATTTTACCCCCGGGGACGTAGGCACGAGCTGCTGAACCTCGTTAAATTGTTGTGTTGATTATTGTTTCAGTTTTATCTGTCGTAATTAGCTTTGCCGACGATGGTCTACGAAGTAATATCTTGATTGCCGTCTGTATCCAACTTGGATCATAATAACCAACGATAATACGTTCAAACTCACGAACTAATCTCTGGTTGTTAACGAACAAAGGCCTCTAACGACTTAAGCAATCGAACCTCTAACAATTTTTACTTGAAGTATGATATGGGAAAATTAGTATCAACAGTTTGGCGTTAGAAACATGGACCAGTTCCTTTTAGATTTCAAAACAACCAGATTTTAACAAAAGTGGAGTTATTTCTTTTTCTTTATCACCTTTTACATTTGGTTTTAAACTCGGTTTGGAAGACCACCAAAAGATTAATGTCATATTCTAGTGAAGAATGATCTGAGAGTGAGAAACGAACTTGGTTGTAAAGGCAACAAGTAGACGATATCCTCCAAATCCATCAAAAAGGTTTTTCTTGTTGAAAAATTTACCAAAATAATTTCTTAACTAATAGTTCAAACCATAGATAGGAAAAAGAGCTATTATTACCTTCTAGAATTCCTCGGGAAGGTAGCTGAGCAAGAGAAGTTTGTTTTCCCTTAAAACGCTATATCATCTTCCTCTCTTTTTTGACATAACAACAGGAAAAGGAGTGGAAAAACTCATGGCTAACGAAGTAAGGCCATTGATAGCTGGAAGCAGACAGCAACCAGCGTTAACGCGAAGTAGATTACGGTCACAAAGGGATCAAGGAGATATCAACCTTGATCTGGAAGAGACGGTCAATCGTTCACGAAGTACACATAGGAGTATGGCGGCAACATTTGGCAAACCAGCGAGGGACAGGAATCCACTGTACGGAATGCCATTACCTGCCTAGGAAATGGATGAAGAAGAAGATACAAGACCAGAGCAAATCCATCGCATCCCCGCCGAATAGACAGTGAACTCGGCGTCAGTTCATACCGCCACCACCTCAGAAGAATCGGGCAACGAAGCAGGACCAATCATCAACAACGAAGTCAACAACGGAGCTGAAGGAACGAACGAATCTCCATTAGCAGCGCGACTGGAAGCACTGCTCCAAGACCAGAAAGAGCAGGACGAGGTTTACACGCCCTGACACAAGAGAATTAGACGTTGCGGAATAGGACTGAGGCAAGAGAACGACAATCACGGGCCCAAAGTTACCAAATCAGAGGAGATTACGAGCCAATTCAGAAGCACCACAGAGTTATTCTTCACTAAGGAATAGGATACGGGCGCCACCACCCGTATGCATATCAGGAGGATACCAAGGAAGGATCGACTTGCCGCCAAGGGAGATCCACAACATTCCAAGTCATTCTGTCTCATACGGAAGGACATGCCAAACGCAGAGCCATGGGACGCCGTCTCAACAGCAAGGAGAGACGATAGAACCACCGCAGATGGGAGAAATGGCCACTCAGTTGAAAGCCGTCATGGACCAGTTGGGCGATTTGAAGTCTAAGCAAGGAGGATAAAAATTGGAGGAAGCCAAGCAGGAAGCTAGGACAACCCCTCTATTTGTCAGGCTCGAACGAAGTAAAATACCACCGAAGTGCCCCTTGCCAAATTTCGTTTGTTATGACGGAACTACCGACCCGGCAGCACACCTGAAATACTATCTTCTGGTGCTGGCCTACTGGGATACCAATGACGTAGTATTGTGCCGGTATTTCCCATCCAGCCTTACCGGCATAGCACTGGTGTGGTTCGATAACTTGACACCGCATTCAATAGACTCTTTCGAAGAACTATCTGATATCTTCGTGGAGACTTACATGTACAACAAGGCTACTAAGGCGGGGCTAGATAGGATATTTGCATTATCTATCGGGCCACGAGAAGCACTTCATTCGTACACGGAGAGATGGCAAAAGGTGTGCCAGGCGATAGGAAAGGTTAAACCGGAGATTAGCATTAATTGCTACAAGTTCGGGTTGGATAGAACGTCTTCTATCTTCGTGGAATTACATGCTCACACACCGACGACTGAAGGAGAACTTCGTGCATTCAGGACAAGTACATCAGATTGGAGGACATTCAAAGGGACAACCCACGCGCACAAGATCGGAATATCCCACAAAGAGCAAACTCGGTAGAAGCCGTACCAGAAACAGGAAAACGCTCAGCGGAGAAAGACGCCACCTCTGGATACGAAAAGAAACCCAGGTATAAAGATGCAAAGCCAGGAGACAGAGGAAGGAGGGACTACGCGGATATGGTCTATTCCAACTTAACCTTGCCACTCTCGGAGATTCTGAAGAAAGAAGGAGGACGACAGATTTCACGTATCCATCCACCCGAGGTAAGCAAAGAGACGAAACTAAGAGCCACAAGGATTACTGTGAATACCATCAGACCCGAGGGCACGATACCGACACATGCAAACACCTGAAAAACACGATCCAGAAGTACATCAAACAAGGAGACTTCGGACAGTATGTCATGTTACCTGGGTAGGCGGCCCCGGCGACGAACATAGCAGCGCACGAAAAAACGGTACGACTACCCGAAGGTTACAAGTCACTCAACATGATCACTTTCCAGCAGGAGAGTAAGCCCTCGCTACCAGGAGACATATGCAACAACTTAAGAACAAGAAGGCGAACTACGGAGCATAAAGTATTCAAGTTAAACGGAAGGCTAACTGACGAATAGGAGGAATGGATGGCGACTCCGCTCACGTTCTCTACCAAGGACATCAACCAAGATGTCGAAATGCATAACGACCCTCTGGTGGTTACTCTACCAATCCACGGATGGAACGTTTCTAAAATATTAATAGATGGAGGAAGCTCTCTTAACGTGCTTTTCTATGAACCTTATCTTCGGATGGGGTTGAAAGACGGGCAAATAGACGCATCTACATGTACGATTTATGGATTCAACGGATCCACATCCAAACCAAAGGGAGAAATAGTTCTGCAGGTAGACGCAGGACCGATGAAGACCATGGCAAGATTCAGCGTTGTCGATTCACCCTCACCATATAACGCCATTATGGG
>JAJJMA010117011.1:0-62864 GCA_023529015.1 Papaver nudicaule
TTATGAATGCTAGTGTGTCAGAATTTGACGTATCAGAACTTGAGAGTCTTTTTTCTACGGCTCCGAGTATGGCTGGCTCCGGAGGAAAATCTGATGATAGGCGCAAGTCAGTTGGAGCTAAACCGGACAAGGTTCACCTGGTAAATAAAAATTAGTTATTGCCTGTCTTCATTTATTAATATACTCAGGTAGTTGGTCTTGGGAGTCCTTTTGGTATTATGGAACAAAATTACTTGAGAACAACTTCCATTTTCTTAAATGAAATTTGGTGTTAGATTGGTCTCCATCTCACTTGGTTGTGGTGTTGGTTCTTATCAATGTGAAATTATATTATTTAGATTCGATTACCGAGGTTTCAGTGTCACTTGGTTGTATAGTGAAATTATATTACAAAATACAAGCATGCTTTCTCAGAATATTAGTTTTAACATCTTTATTCGCACTATTCCATGCAGATTGATCTAAGGAGGGCGAACAACACCGAAATCATGCTCACAAAAGTTAAAATGCCACTTCCTGATATGGTGGTAAGTTAGCTCTTGTTCAAGTCACAATAACCGGGGCTTACAATGTGAGGGTCATTATCTTGTTTAGTGGCTACTTGTGGACGGAAAATATAAAATCCCAAAAGTAGTTGGACCAATCACCAATACAAGAGAACTTCCTCCTTCCTATCCTATATGAAAGAGTGGCAAGTAAGGCCGTTACGATGACCAGTATGCATGGAAGTAGAGCTCCTCCAGTCCTGCCTATTTTCTTTTGTTTGGATATCCATTATATAAATGCACAATCGTAAAAAATAATAATTTATGCATACTTCATCTATGTCTCCTTTCATATTGTATATTGATTTTACCCTTTTATTTATTTTTTCTGGTCATGTATATACCCTTTACAGAATGCAGCACTAGCAATGGACGAATCAGTTTTAGATGTTGATCAGGTTGAAAATCTCATAAAGTTCTGTCCAACGAAAGAGGAAATGGAACAACTCAAGGTGAACCTTTTTAATCCATAACGAGTACTTAAGACAGGTGTTCTTTCTTATTTATGCATTGAGCATACTGTTTTACTAATTGCAATCTATTTCTTGTTGCTTTAGAATTATGGTGGCGACAAAGAACAGCTGGGGAAATGCGAACAGGTTTGTTTCTACTATCGTGCTTCCTTGGCTACAGTATTGATGGTTTGGTTTGCAGATATGATACTTAAATTGTACCTTGGACATACGAGTAAGACCAACAAGTATTTGTCCAACTGAGGCCTGTGACCAAATATAGCCATATCGAAAGATTTGTTAACATAGTATTTGACCTTTAAAATAGAGAAGAAGGTTCAGAGAAAGATCAGCTTATAGACTTCACAGTTATAAGTGGAAATAGGCTGGTGCTCATTATTTAGTCCGAGTCTACCGGTGCTATAACTGGTTAGCAGAAAGCCTTGTTACGTTCTGTAAATTTTGAAAGCTATGTATCCTTGTTAATGTCATTTTTATATCATGGAGCTGGGGTGAAAAAATTATCACGCCTAACTACAACGTAGATTTTCTGGTGAAATCGCTTTCGATTCCTTTTTCTTTTTTATTGTATATATGAATTTTCTTGTTGTGCATAGTACTTCTGCACCTGTTTCGTTGTTTCTTCATTCTTACTTTTAGGTGAGATCTCTAACGTAAGATGCTTCATGTTCATTGTTTGCTAATAGTTCTTTCTAGAGCTGATGAAAGTTCCACGCATGGAGTCTAAATTGAGAGTGTTCTCCTTCAAGATTCAGTTCATTGCTCAGGTTTTTTATTTTCTTGATTGTATTTTACTTATGGAAGTAGTTAATACATCTGCCTAAGCATGGTAATCTTTTATGACCTCTTTTACAGATTTCAGATTTTAGAAAGAGTCTCGGCACTGTCAATTCTGCTTGTGAAGAGGTAGTTTTTCGTATCTTACATGCAGTATTAATTTGTTAGTTCTTGAAGTCTTCAAATGTGAACTTACTTTGGTACAATGAATGAATAGGTTCGGAATTCCTTCAAATTGAAAGAGATCATGAAGCGGGTTCTTTACTTGGGGAATACATTAAACCAAGGAACCGCTAGGGGTAAAGTATTCTGTTTATATCTCTTGTTATTTCCGTATATGTTTTTCTTTGAATCACTAATGGTATTCATTATGTACAGGCTCCGCAATTGGGTTCAAATTGGATAGTCTCCTAAAACTTAGTGATACCCGTGCATCTAACAGTAAGATGACACTGATGCACTATCTTTGTAAGGTATGCTTGTTACTATTGTTATTTCTTCTGTTATTGAATTGATTTTCAATGGGTTTGATATGTTGTTTGTTTTAACACGCTTGCTAAGTGCTGACTATGCTGGTAGAGCTGACATGAGAGTTGTGAGGGTAGTAGTCTTTTGGCCTTCAGGCCATTGTATCAAAAATAAAAATAAGAATTGTGGGTCATCGAATATCATGTACCTTTCTTTAATCAATAACTTCAAATGAAACCAATTATAAACAGTGAATTTCCTTCAATCCTATAATTTTTTATCAATACCATCTACCTCGAAATGGTAGCTTAGAGACCCTTATCTCTTTTGTAAGAGAAAGCTGTGCAAGAGATAAAACTTTACAAAATTAAGAACGAAATAGAAAAAAAAGGAGGAGACCTTGATGACACCTCCAAGAGAAACCATTAAAAATCTTATAACTGTATATTGCTGAGTTATGTTACTATATGAAGAGTATAATCAAACCAAACTGTATGATTGCGGTTTCAATATATTTAGTGAGAAATTTGTTTTGGTCAGTCTTAGAGAGAATGTTAAGAGATTGATGCGAATGACAAGGATGATTTCAGGGGAGAACATCTTGATGTTGAAGTTAGAGAAAAATCATGGATTTCTGTAATTGCACTACAGTTTTACCATTTTATGCGAGTTATTATATGATAAAAAGAACATGTCATTACAAGTCTCTGTTGTTATTATCTTGTATGGTCGGTTAATTTCTGAGCTCTCCTGGCTGTAGGATACCTACAGGTGGTTCTCACGTAACGTTCATAAGTACTTAATATTTTGCATGGTTGTGTAGTAAAAGAATTGCATAGCGCAAATTAGTTTTTTGGCTTATAAGTCGAAAAGCATAAACTGTTGTTTTGATAAAACTGTTGTTTTAAAAAGTTGTTTAAACTTAAAAAAACCATAAAGCTTCTGACTTCTTAAAAAGCAGCATTTCTCCGAGTTCCTTGTTTCATTTATTTTTAGTTTATTTGCTGTTGACTTACTGACCTCTAAGTTACAGAGTTCTTAAAGTCCGGAGTTCTACAACAATTTGAAACTCAGTTGTTTCTTTAAGAGTAGCACCTTCATAATTTGATGATACGTTTTATTGGCATTTATTAGTTGGTTGTTTGCTGCTGGTGAGTATTTTTGCAAGTCTTATGCTGCTGCTCCATCTGGTTATCCAGTGTTTGTAGGTTTGTTAAACCTTTATCTAAAACTTCATTGTTAATTTTATTTTCTTTGGCATCAGGTGCTTGCTGCTAAGTCACCTGGACTCCTTGATTTTCACAGTGACCTTGTTAGTCTTGAAGCAGCATCAAAGGTTCTCATCCTTCTACCTTCTTGGTTTTGCGGTCAGTGTCAAATATTGCATATTGTGAGACCAGGAAGTTTTTTTCCTTGCAGATACAATTAAAGTCCTTGGCAGAAGAAATGCAGGCCATTATTAAAGGATTGGAAAAGGTTAGGCAGGAATTAGATGCATCTGCAAATGATGGCCCTGTATCAGAAGTTTTTCATAAGGTATTCTAACTTTCTGTTATCCCTTCAAGTGCTTTGACTTCTTCTATTTAATGTTTGTCCATTCAAATGTTTACAGATAACTGCATGGTAAGCTAAGCACAGCATATTCTTACACAATAATACATGCTTCAGTAATCAAGGAAACTACTGTAGATGAACATGTGATATCCAACCTGTTTCAACTTTCAACGTCCTATCTCATGACAAGGAAACTACTGTGCTAGGTCATTTACTGGTATCTGGGTATCATACTAGGAGATTTTTCTTATGAAGAATACTTGACTGTATTACGAAGCCTCACCTAAGAAACCCTGTTACGTACATGGGGCTTCGGGAGATGATTAAAGGGCCATATTCACACTTCACATTGATTGATTCACTATCACACTAGAGTTCGATTATGTATGCCCTTCGTAGATACTATAGCTGCTTTTGTTCTTGTTCTGATCTTTAATACCGCTCATTTTGTCGACTGATTGATTTTTATCCGAGTTCCTCACTGCTTCTTTTCTTGTTAGACGTTGACGGGATTCATTGGCTTTGCTGAAGCAGAAGTAGCATCGTTAACATCATTTTATTCTGTAGTGGTATGCATCACTTTGTCATACGATGTCTTTAATATTTAATCTTCAGTTTACCTGTTCTGATTTATTTATTTATTTTGTTTGGTGGGTTAACAGGGTAGAAATGCAGATTCACTTGTTGTTTATTTTGGCGAAGATCCTGCAAAATGCCCATTTGAACAAGGTGATTCTTAGCCTAATTTGCAGTACTTTTGGGCTTTATCTCTTAATTGTACTGATTTCTTTACTAAAACTGTCAGTTACTGCTACTCTCTTAAACTTCATGCGAATGTTTCGAAAAGCACACGAGGAAAACTGCAAGCAGCTTGAACTTGAGAGGAAGAAAGCTCAAAAAGCCCAGAAAGAGGCTGACACAGAGAAGGCAAAGGTTCTTAATCCGACTAAGAGAGCTAAAAGATAATCTAGACAGCAAAATGGAGCCTTGAAGTCCACACGACAGAGCATTTGGTAAACATTGTTGGTTAAGCTAACCCAGCTTTAGGAAAGGCGCCAGGCCACCTTTTTTCGGGAATCTCATAATTGTAAGTGTTCAACTAACTTGTTGTGTACTATTTCTATTATAGACTATCACATTGAAGGTGGTTGAATTCACTTTTGACGTTTTTTGTTAGCAGGTAATTTTTGTGAGCCAATTCGGGATCCCCTTGGACTGTACATAGCAAATGTGGATCGTATCTCTTCTAACCGTGTAAAAAATTCTAACTTCTAACATTATACAATAGATTTTCTTATGTAGCATCTCATTCAAGGTTTAGATATAGGGACTAATAAAGGTGCTTCTTGTAAAGAAAATTTTGAGATATGTAGTGGAAATAGAAAATAGAAAAAAAAAATGAAAATGTATTCTAACTGTAATTTTAATATTTTCATTTTAATCTAACTTTGAGATGAAAAATCTCATTTATGTAAAGGTCCCAACTTGGCTTCATCTTTGTAATCACGACCCCTCTATAATAATCACCTCTCTATAGTACTGACCAAGGGTGAGGTTTTACTATATTAATTAATTTTCCGCTTGTTTGTGTTCCAAGGTGAAAATCTGGGTAACCATTGATGCCCCAAATGTTCATTTCAATACAAATGCTGCGTGTTATATAGCTGAATATCCTAGCTATATTTTTCACGTGTTAAATCGGGAAAACCATGTAAGCCTTCATAGGCAAACAAACAATCCTAGCCTTTTTTTTTTTTTTTTTTTTTTTTTGATAAAGTTTGCTTTATTGATTATGCAGGAGTTGTACAACTATGGTTACAAACAGACCGATTAAACCAAAAAAACCACAACTAAAAACCAGGCAACCAAATTGAAGTACTCCCATACAGCGTAAGTAGTGCCAAGGGTAGAGTCGATGATTCGATGAGACAAAAATAACATCAATACAAGCTTTGGCTGAAGAGCAAAAAACCAACTGAGTCTAACCAAGTTCAACGGAAGAAGGCTAGATGACCATCCACAAGAATGGCCTGAATTTGTTAAACGACTGATCCAACAGATCAATACTTTCTCACCCTTGTACAAAGGGTAACCCCAAAAGAACAATCCATAATCCAGAGACCAAAGCATGAGCTGAATATGCAGTTTCTGTACCCACCGTAGAAGACTCATGTACGCTAAAACGAGTGAAATCGAACATAGGATACGCAGCAAACTAGAAAACCCATAATATCTACATACCAAAAAACTTGAAACCTTGCAAAGCAACAAGAAACCATCCCCTCGATTCTCCAGGTCATGAAGATACAATTGTAAACAGAAGATAACACTGTCCTTATAGTCTGCTTTTCTAATTGAAGACAGTGCATTGAATACCTCATTGTGGAGGCGAGTGCCCCTCTTTAGGCACTCGCAGATCATTAACCTAGACCTCTGCAACATCCACCTCATCAATGCTAAATTGCCAAGCAGGAGTGGTTTGTGCATTCAAAGTAGAAGAAACATCCAACTGCTGATCATTCTGGGAACTCAGAATTGGGAAATTGTATGTGGTAGGAGCTGTGTTAGTACGTGGAGACTGAATACGCCATTCAAAAGGATGGACACCAGGCATAGGCTCAATGAGCTCTTCAAACTCAAACCACTGTCATGTCCTTTCCTAACTCTTAGTGTCGGAATTTCCATGGAAGAGCTAAGTGCACAATTAGGTGTAGGGTCAGAATTGGATACCAACTCTAATAAAGAACACACTTTCTGCACTTTTGGAGCTGGTGGTTGAGCAGCAAAGTCAGGTGCAGAAGCTGGAAAATCCGAAGCTCAATAAATATTCCGTCTAGCAAAAGTTCGAGATGGATGTGCACTGTGTCTGTGGTACACATCAACTGAAGGCAAACCATTAGCCATTGAGATATCTAGACGTACAAAACCCTGGTGTTGCTGGATGTATTTGGCCACCTCATCTGCAAAACACAAATTAAGAAAATTTGATAGGGGGTGTTCTCCACGATGGATGATATCTCTATTTTCATCAGCATTCGAACCAGAAGGGGTATTGACATCCTGGGCCTTCCCTTTACAATGCTAACCGGGAATCCAAATAATAGCCCACGATAATCCGGTTCTGGGATCGGTTCCGGATTTGGTTTAGGATTTGGATTTGGATTTGGGTTAGCAGTCGTATCATCCGAACCCCGCACTTGTGTTGGAGGATCAGAGCCGTCCATCGTACGCTTCTCCAAGATCGAGACAGGTGCCAGATTTTCAACAATCGAATCAGGAACGGCAGGGATGTCAGGAATAACAGAAACCGAAGATCTAGGTTCTGTTACAATTCTGTTAGATGGTCCCACCATAGGGTCACTGTGAACAACATTAGGCTGCCCCCTAGTAATTGGCACTGAAGAAGTTGACTCAAAAAGATTAACTTGTTGAGGTGGTGAGTGACATTGAGAAACAGGTTTTCTTGAGAGGGAATTAGCAGCCTGACGCACACGTTGTAAATTTTGTAAACGAACAACCCTATATGCATTTGATTGCAAAGGTTGTTGATAACCATGAAGATGCTCAATCAGACGGCCTTTCATAAATTTGTTCAGCTTCTCCCAAGGGAAATCAGGATGGACAACTTTGAAATGACAGAGGAAGGGCTTAGTGACCTTGGCACATACCTAGCTGTATGGCCAACTATCCCACAAGTAGTGCAATATTGGTGCAGGTTTTCATAAGCATACTGAACCCAAACTTTGACACCCCTATACATAGTATAGTGGCCCGGCCACAATGGGTAACGTAAGTTGACAGAGATTAAGATTCTATCTATAGGATGAGAAAGATCCATGAAAAGGACTTTCCCAACACGACAGAGAACTCTAGAAAGAGTGTCAACATTCCTAGAAGCTGAGGGAAGGTTATGAAGTTGCAAAAAGAAATTGGCTTTAATGAAACAAGATGCAGGATTAGTGGTGAAAAAAAGCCAGTCCTCAACTAGAACATTATACTCACCAAGAGTCCAAGTAGCAGCTCTGAGAATTGTGTTCTTATCCTGAGTATTAGTGAAAGTTACCTTAAGAATGCCCACCGTAGAAGTATCTTCAATAGACACAAGTTGAATAGGAGTCCAAAAGGAACGTAGTTTATTTCTAACAGCAGTATAAGCAGCCACATTTCCTAATACCTTAACTGCTATTATAGGAACTTCCGAAGTATGTGGTGTATCTGTTGGGAAGTCATTGAGTAAAAGTGGAAATCTTTATGAGTACAAGGTTGAAAAAGAGGAGAACCATTCAAAGGTAGATTCGCTAAGCAAGTTTTAGAATCTTCAAAAAGGACTAGATGCTGTTTTGGATTCACAGAAAGTGAAGGGGAGAAAGTGATGTGTGAGGAGCTGATGAAGGTAGAAGAAATATAAGATGTTGTATGAGTTAAATAAGGTAGATCCTTAACTTTGTAATCATCAAAAGGATATGTGTTTGAGTAATGATTACCTTTGTCTCGATGTTGTCCAAAGCATATCTGTCGAGCCCAGTGAAGGATAATCCTCCAAGAAACAACAAAGAGATATTTGAGAGGATCTAGAAAACCAGACATATTTCAGACGTAAAGCAACAAGTGTACACGAAGAAGAGGACTCAGAGATGGAGGTTAGGTTATCAAAAGGAAGTTTATGGCCTAAGTCATCTCGCACGCCAAAACAACAATAACATGCCTACTGAATTGGTATGGAACTAGACTAGGAGATGATTATCTTGAGACTCCGAAAATTGATCCATCTAAGAGATTTGAAACAACATCTAAGAACAGATTTCATGTTAGAAGAGATCTAGGAAAAGATATGGTTTTTGTCTATGTATTTGAGAATCGGATAAGGGAATGGTTTAACTCAGTTAATCGCCCGATCCTCAGAGCTCTTCTGATTGAGTAATTGATTGTCTAACATCATGGTGCTCTCTTAGTTTCTTTCAATATATCTTTTGTTTATTAAAAAAAAAAATCAAATAAAAGAATAGGCCGAAGAATAAAAATTCAGAAATGCTATTTGACGCCCCAGCTGGCGCCCTGGTCACCGCCCAATCCGATGTGGCTAGCTGACCGGTTACAAAGCACGTGGATTTTTGTCTCATTGTAACTTATTATACTTTATTGTTCAAAACCTGCAACAAAAGTATTCTCTTTATCATCTTTTCTCTGTAGTCTTTGAAAACTATGGCTTCCGCTGGAATTGAAGATCAATCTTCCTAGTAGTATCTCTAAAGTCATAATTCAAGTGAAAGGAAAGACCGACTTTAAGAAATCAAAAACGAGATGCCCATTAAATCAAAATTCCAAGATAATCTCACGGTTTTTCCCTTTTCAGATTTTGTTTAGTTTTTTTTTTTTTTTTCTCTTTTTCTGCATACCGATATTGAATCTTAATGTTGAATCTTAAGGAACCAAAGCAAGTAGTAGCAGATTTTAGGCATAATTTATAACAAATCAAAAGGGTTTTTATTTATAGGGTTGATTGATGTGTTAGAAATCATTGAAGTCAAATATGGGATTGTTCTTTTTTTTCTGGATTTTTAAATATGAGATTGTTGTAAATATGAAACTAAAATCTGCTAAGAGCATCTCCAACAGTGGGTGGAGGTCTTAGTTTCTATTGCCACCTAAGATCTAAGACTCAATATTTTTAAAAATGAATCTCCAGTAGTAGGGTTCTTGAATTTAGGAGTGGGGACATGGACTATAAAAGGTGTTAGAGAAAGTCTTAACTAGACTTTCGGGAAGACCCTCAATTTTATTTTTTTCCCTTTATTAATTATTTTAAATTAAATTAAACGGTTAAGATCTAATCATTATAAGATTTCTTAAAGGTTAAAACAACACTGTTGGAGATAGTTTACTAGGTTTAAGGTTAATCCATGTAAATACTTCAAAATAAAGGTCTAAATAAGACTTCCACAAAAGAATATTTTAACCCACTATCAGAGATGCTCTAATCCACTAAAATCAAAAGGTGGGTTTCTAACAATTTATGACAATAATAGTTCAAATCAACGAGATTATTTTTTCGTATTATATGACTTCTTTGCAAAAAGGAATCTCAGTCTACCAACTAGGGTTACTGCCTCTAAGATCCACGTGACTGTGCCGTTAGTTTTGATTATTTTGGCGGTTTGTTATCTGCTGTTGTTGTGTTATAAGGTTGGTGATGATCTTCCTTTGGAGATGGATTACCCTAACTTTGTTCTGGTTTGTCCTGGCCGGTGGAAGCTTTGGTACGGTCTTTCCGGCGAGTTTTATTTCCACACGCTGTGCGGAAGAAGTGAATCAATTTTGGTCTCGTGGCACCTCTCCTTGTGGAGGAGGGTTCAGTCAGATTGTTTGAAGAAAAAAAAACTCTACCGAGTTGTGGATCATGCTGCACCGATTCAAACTCACCCGTACGTATGCGGGGTGTTACTGTTAGTGTTACTGACATGTAGTATTAATTCAGTTTCTTTACTTACTAAGTTAGATTACCTTCACGCTGATAGCTTAGTTATGTATTGTTTTTTTTTTTACAATCTTGTCAGTCATGGGGGGAAAGGGAGTTAAGTTCTTTGTTAAACTCCTTTCCTCGCATTGATATGACGAATTACTTGGTGCTGTTTCTCCAGGGCAAATCCCTGTTTATCTACTAAAAAAAATGACTTATATGGAAATCTCTACCGGAAAATTTGCGATAGTTAACCTTGACAAATTGAATTTTTAAACCCAAGAATCTTCACTTTTAATGTTGATTGCAGATTGAATTAAGAAAGATGAAGAGTGAAGACTAAGAGAAAAACTGAGAAAAACTGGATAGTGGAGAGTGTCACAAGGGTAAACTTCGAAATTCAAAGCCAACCTTGTACAACGGCACTACATCCACTAATGTAGCCTCAGCCTACTTCGCACCAGCCAATTCCTTTCAATTCCTTGACTGAACTCTATTTATCCCATACTAAATAGAGGTTCTGCTCACAATCAATTAGCCAAACTCCTGTCAAGCACACATACAACAGCTATGCATACGCTTAAGCCAAATCATAGACAATATGCAACAAACTCAGAACTTATGCCAAGGCCGAAGCCCTTTTTCTTTTATTTCTGCACACTTGGGGTTACAAAAACTCTCCTGGTACTGGTTACCCGCGCCATTACCAAGTCAGGCATATTTATAGCCTTACAAAAGCTATTTACAAATAACTGCCAAGCAGTTATGCATCTGCTTTACACTGGGCAGTTGGCCTAACCGTCCAATCTGATCCTTTTCTTTTCCTAAGCCTTAGGGGCAGTTCCTATGCTATAAGAAAGCTATAAAGTAGGCATCCAAACCGTGTAACCATCAACCAACTGCTAGGCCATGTGATGGACGTGTGGCATGGCTTTGCTGGGCCAATGATGCATGCTCAGCCAAGCTGCATCCCTTTTGGCCAGTCATCCCCGTGATGACTTGAGTGTGCATATGCAAGTCCCCTAACTCACATATCTGAATGCGCCATGCACTCTGGCCTAGGCCAATCTCTCTTTGGCCTTTGCCAATGTCGCATATTAACTATGCCATTTGGCTGGAGGCTAACAAACCACCCCCACCAACTGTATTCGACGTCCTCGTCGAAACCTTTGCTTTAAGGTAATCCTGAATTTGCTTTTCAAATTGCCACATGGTAGTATCCTTCTCCCAAGAAGCTTCAGACTCAGGTAAGCCATGCCACTTTTCTAAGTAATAGGTCCTCTTATTCTTCTTGTTTTCCCCTTCACTTGATCATCAAGTATCGCCTCTACTTGCTTATCAAATTGCGACCTTACAACTGGTGGTGCTCTCCTCGATTGCTGTCTCGAGGCATCCAGCAGGTCAGGATGGTACTTCTTCAAGTAATTCACATGAAAAATTGGGTGCACTTTTAGCCGTTCCGGCAAAATCAGCCTATAAGCCACATTGCCAACTCTTTTCATGACTTCAAAAGGTCCATCATACCTTGGAATCAAGCCTCTATGCGACGTCTTGCTAGAGATTTTCTTCCAAATCTGGGGCGTTAGCTTCAGCAAAACTTGGTCACCCACCTCAAACTCTAAATCTGTCTGATGCAGATCAGCATACTTCTTCATCCTTCTCTGCGCCTTGGATAAACTGCCAGGCGCTTGCTCAGTCATCTCAGTTTTCGACCTTGCAAAGCGATATGCTGCTGGACAAGCACCTTGCTTCTTAGCCTTAGGCACTTCATGAGGTGTTAAGGGTTGCTGACCCGTTGCTAATTCGAAAGGACTCATTTCCGTAGATGATCTCTTGTGCAAATTATAACAAAACTGTGCTGTATCCAACAACGACACCCAATTACCTTGGCTTGCAGTCACATAGTGACGCAAATACTCTTCTAGCAAAGCATTCACTCTCTCTGTCTGACCATCAGTTTGGGGATGGTTGCTAGTAGAAAACTTCAGTTCAGATCCAAGCAATCCAAACAAGGCAGTCCAAAATTTGCCTGTGAAACGCGAATCCCTATCGCTTACAATATCTTCTGGTAGACCCCAATACTTGACAATATGCCTGAAAAACAGATCCGCTGCGACATCTGCATTACAGACTTTGGGACAGGGAATAACTGTAGCATACTTCGAAAAGCGATCAACAATGACCATTATCGAGGCAAAGCCTTGCACCTTAGGCATCCCATTGATAAAGTCCATTGACAAGCTCTTCCATGGCCTGTCTGGAATCGGCAAAGGCTGTAACAACCCTGCTACCTTATTTCTTTCTGTCTTATCCAATTGACACACTAAACAAGTCTTAACCTACATTTCCACATCTTCTTCCATCTGAGGCCAGTAATATGAACGAGATATTAAAGCATGAATTCGTTCAATGCCTGGATGACCAGCCCATAAGGAATCATGCGTCTCTCGCAAGAGTTCCCTCCTTAGTCCCCCTGAATTGGGTACATATACTCTACCTCCTTTGGCATAGATAATCCCATCATCTATCCAATATCGACGAATGATCCCATCACTGATCTGTTTGATCAAGCGCACACAAGCTTGATCCTTATTCGTCTCTTCTTTGATTTGAGGCAACAAATCAGCCTCAAGAAGGTAATGGCCACATTGTCCGTCCTTATTATGAAATAAGTTCCTAACAAATAATGGCGCCACGTTCTTAAGCAGTGTATCACGACGAACATTTCTTTCTCATGAGTCGTATATCTGCTCTCGGCATCATTCAGCTTGCGACTCTCGTAAGCTATAGGATGGTTATCTTGCACCAGGACTCCTCCCAAAGCCATGTCTGATACATCCATATGCACTTCGAACGGTAGGTCAAATTGTGGTAAGCGTAGCACAGGTTCTGTCGAGACCGTTTGCTTAAGCTCATCAAATGACCAGTGACACTCGTCAGTCCATGCCCAAGATCTGTCTTTCTTCAACAAATCTGTCAAAGGCGCTACTTTATTCGAATATCCAACAATAAATCGCCGGTAATAGTTGGCCAAACCCTAGAAAGACCGAAGTTCTCCTAACTTCTTTGGTGCAGGCCAATCCATAATGGCCTCCACCTTTTTCTGGTCCATGTGCACACACCCTTGCGTAATTACATGGCCAAGGAAAATAATTGTGGTCTGGGCAAACTCACACTTTTCCTTCTTGACATACAAACTTCCTTCCTTCAGCTTTGCAAACACTTTAGGAAGGTGCATCGCATGCTATTCCAAAGCCTCACTGTAAATGACTATGTCATCCAAGTATACAACTACAAAACGATCGATATACTCAGAGAATACGTCATTCATCAGGTTGCAAAAAGTCGCAGGAGCATTCGTCAAGCCAAACGGCATAACAAGGTACTAGCTCATACGAGACATACCTTGTTACCATAGCCGTCTTTGACTCATCCCCTTCTGCTATGCGCACTTGGTAGTAGCCTGAGCGCAAATCCAATTTGGTGAAGTACTTGTCCTTGGACAAGCGATCAAACAAGTCAGCCACTAGCGGAATTGGGTACTTATTCTTCACAGTCAGCTTGTTCAATGCCCTATAATCAACACACATACGAAGAGAGCCGTCTTGCTTCTTTTGGAACAGTACAGGGCACCAAATGGGGCTTTGGACGGTTGTATGTAGCCTGCATCCAGCAGTTCCGTGATTTGCTTGCGCATTTCCTCGAGTTTTGAAGGTGACATACGATATGGCGCTTGTGCAGGGGGGCTTGCACCAGGCACCAACTCAATCATATGATCGATCCTACGCCTTGGTGGTAACATCTTAGGCAGTTCTGCAGGCATCGTGTCTGCAAACTCTTCCAAGACATCCGTTATTTCACCTTCGACTTCCACTACCTTTCTAGGCTTAATCTCAACGAGTACGCCTAAGAAAGTAGTCAAGCCCTTACGTAAGCCTTCATTCACCTGGACCGCAGATAAACATGGCTTAATTGTCTTGTCTTGGTCATCACTTTGCCTCACTCTTGGGACAAAGCATGGATATTGATGGTGCTGAATCAATATTCCATCTCTATGAGGAATTGGCGACGCCTTCGCCGCGCAAAAGAAATCATTACCCAATATAAGGTCATAATCATCCATGACCATCACTAGAAAATCCAGTTTTCCCTTCCATTCTCCAACTTGCACATCTGCATTGCGAACCCGGCCTCGACAACTTTGCGGTTTCGAGTTGACAACCTTGATGGTACTAGTCGTACTAGTGACTGTCAAGTTCAATGCCATGCCAATCTCTGGATGAATTAAGGATTTAGTTGCACCAGTATCGGCCATTGCCAATATCCATTCTCCATTGATTCTCGCATCAATGTACATCAGCCCATAAGACATCTTCTTCTTGCTGTGTGCCTTACTCCCAAGTAAGCGACTGATGTTTTGATGTTGATCCTTACCAATATCACACAAAGCCTTCTCTGTGCCATCCTGTTGGGCCATCCTGCTATCAGCACTTGCAGCGTGACCAGTATCACCCTCAAGTAAGTTCTGATATGTAGAACAACTAGTTTCTCCCATCTCAAGTTGCTCCGAAGGCATCCTCCTTCGTGTTTGACTGGCTAATAATGATTCCTGGTTGCTGGATTTGCATACCCTCTTTGCAAATCTAGCCTTGACCCTTGTCCCATCCTTATACGGTATTGCCTTCCAAGTGCGGATCCTTTCACTTTGGATGCAATCTCTAACCGTCTCAAGAACAGTCCCAAAGCCAATCTTAAGCCAACGTGAACAGAGAAACCCAACCTTGGGCTCTGATACCCGAATTGTCACAAGGGTAAACTTTGAAATTCAAAGCCAACCTTGTACAACGGCACTACATCCACTAATGTAGCCTCAACCTACTTCGCACCAGCCAATTCCTTTCAATTCCTTGAATGGACTCTATTTATCCCATACTAAATAGAGGTTCTGCTCACAATCAATTAGCCAAACTCCTGTCAAGCACACATACAACAACTATGCATACGCTTAAGTAAAATCAGAGACAATATGCAACAAACTCAGAACTTATGCCAAGGCCGAAGCCCTTTTTTCTTTTATTTCTGCACACTTGGGGTTACACAAACTCTCATGATACTGGTTACCCGCGCCATTACCAAGTCAGGCATATTTATAGCCTTACAAAAGGTATTTACAAATAACTGCCAAGCAGTTATGCATCTACTTTACACTGGGCAGTTGGCCTAACTGTCCAATCTGATCATTTTCTTTTCCTAAGCCTTAGGGGCAATTCCTATGCTATAAGAAAGCTATAAAGTAAGCATCCAAACCGTGTAACCGTCAACCAACTGCTAGGCCATGTGCTGGACGCGTGGCATGGCTTTGCTGGGCCAATGATGCATGCTCAGCCAAGCTGCATCCCTTTTGGCCAGTCATCCCCGTGATGACTTGAGTGTGCATATGCAAGTCCCCTAACTCGCATATCTGAGTGCGCCATGCACTATGGCCTAGGCCAAACTCTCTTTGGTCTTTGCCAATGGCGCATATTAACTATGCCATTTGGCTGGAGGCTAACAGAGAGATAGAGAAAACTTAGAACTAGAGAGAAGAAGAAAATCACGTGATTTTCTGTGAATTTTGTACAACACACTAGCCACATCAGCATGGGCGCTGACCAGGGCGCCAGCTGGGGCGTCAAATAGCATTTCTGATAAAAATTATGGAAAAAAAAGAAAAAATTTGAAATAAGGGTCTCACAATTCTATGCCATTTATTTTTCCCGAAGCTGCTAGGTATCACCCGGATACCCTATCCCCCACTTTCCCCCGCCTAGGTGTCCTCCATGGGTTGGCTACAACCCTCCCCCAACCCCACACCATAGAAATTGCAGGGCCCCCTGCCATTGCATGGGCCAATAGATTCACGCCACATAGGCGGGTGATCAATCAGGGGGACCAATCCGGGCTACACATAGCATTTTCGTATTTTTCCACTGTGTTATGCAGCCCATAAAGCAAACCTAAAGTATCTGAATCCCTTGTCCCTAATAAACCCCCCTTGTCCCTAAACCCCCCCAAGTAACCCTCTCCATAGAGTCCATACATCGTTTCAAAATCAATCAAGCAAATCCGCCATTGTTTCCCTTCTCGGAAACCTCTCTGGCAACCTCAAAGAACAAGAGTGTGTGCTAGTTCCTCACCTCAGTCTTAGGGTTTTTAGTGAAGGGAAAAAACCCCGCTGTTTGGGATAACAGAGTAGAAGTTTATCATCCATGGAGGTTGCCGCATCATCATCATCATCATCAGTTAGGGTTTCTGGTTTAAGCCCTAAATTTAACTCAAAACTTCATTCTTCCCCTACTTATAATCTCACAAATGCTTCATTTGTATCAAGTAAACCTTCTTTTCCTCAAGTTTGTTGTGTTAGTGCCTCTGTCAAAGATAGCCCTAAAACAGTGGTTACCAAGGTAATTTACTTTTATTCCATTACTTTTTCTTCTTTATTTTCATGTATTTGTCATTTTAATTTGGATTTTTAGGTTGGTATTTTGTAATTGCTAAATTAAAAATGGGTTATTTTTTTGTCAATTTTTATATTTCTAGATGAAAAGCATGGCAGGTGATGATTCTGATTTTGAGCTCTCTAGCTTAACGGCTTTATCACCGTTGGATGGGCGATATCGGAGAAAGGTTCAAGATTTGTCTCCGTTTATGAGTGAATATGGACTTATTCATTTTCGCGTTTTAGTCGAGGTACAATTCCTCATGTCAAGTTTTACCTTCAGCCTTGTTATGCACCCTGTTTGCTTGATTTTAATTCAAAATTATTTATTAAAATATTTTGTTGATTTTTTTGTTTGAAACACAGATCAAATGGCTGATAAAGCTTTCACAAATTCCGGAAATAACTGAAGTTCCTAGCTTCAGTGAGGAAGCTCTGTCTTTCCTGGAAGGAGTTATTGATGGGTTCGATGTCGATGATGCATGGGAGGTGAAAAAGATTGAGAGAGTAACGAATCATGATGTGAAAGCAGTAGAATACTTTCTGAAACAAAAATGTCAATCCCATCCGGAGATTGCAAAGGTCGGATTTTATGCCCTCCATTTTCATGTTTCTGAAGCTTCTTGTTGCTTTCTATTATAGTTGTCATTAAACCGATGCCGTTTCATCTGTTCCAGGTACTTGAATTTTTCCATTTTGCTTGTACATCAGAGGATATCAACAATTTGGCTCATGCATTGATGCTAAAAGGGGCCTTAAATAAGGTGATGTTACCCGTCATGGATGATCTGATTAGAGCTTTATGTAAGATGGGAAAAGACAATGGTCATGTTCCCATGCTTTCTCGCACTCATGGACAGGTACTAGAGTTGTTTATGTGAATAGCAAAGTTGTGTAAATCCTATTTTGTTGTTCAGGGACAAAATATCCCTTTCGTCTCGCCTTATTCATGGACTTACTGTGGCATTCAATTATTTCATTTCATTTAATTTGTTTGATTTTCTCGTAGCCAGCTACACCAACCACTTTGGGAAAAGAAATGGCGCTTTTTGCTGCTAGATTAAGCAGGCAAAGACATAAATTATCTGAAGTTGCTTTACTGGGCAAGTTTGCTGGAGCTTCTGGAAATTACAATGCGCATCTTGTTGCATACCCTGAGATAAACTGGCCACGAGTTGCAGAGGAGTTTGTAAAATCCCTGGGCTTAAGTTTCAACCCCTACGTGACTCAGGTTTGTTTCCGGTCTTATATGTTTATTCACATTCATTGATATACTGGGTTCATGATCAGAACATTTTCTTCACCAAATTGAATATCGTTTGACTTGTTTTACATATAACGATTGAAGATGGTCATTGAGGATTATGGTAATGTAATTTTTTTAACATGGTATGTGTTGGAGAACGTGGATCTAATAGTTATACAACTGAATTAATGTGTTTGTTTAGTCTATTAAACCTAAACCTATGTGAGTCTTACCTACACTCTGTCCTGTGATGATTGATTGTTTTTTCTTCAGATTGAGCCTCATGATTATATGGCAGAACTGTTCAACGCAATGAAACAGTTTAATGTTATATTGATGGACTTTGACAAGGATGTATGGGGCTACGTATCTTTAGGATTCTTTAAGCAGGTAAACACACAAGATGAGAAGGAATTTAGTGTATGTTGGCTGACCACTCTATGTTGCTCGACTAAAAAAACTTCTCTTTCTCTGACCTTTCAAGCAGATTACAAAGGCTGGTGAAGTTGGATCTTCTACTATGCCTCATAAGGTGAATCCCATAGATTTTGAAAACAGTGAGGGTAATCTTGGGTTGGCCAATGATGGACTATCTCACCTGAGCACAAAATTACCTATTTCGCGCTGGCAGGTAATAAGGATACCGATGTTTTTCAGATAGTCCCTTCGATTTATGGATTTCCGTCATTTAACTGTAAATCTTATACTTGGAAGAGTCTCAAGTGGTGGTCTTATCTCATGGGTTACTAAAATTTTGGTATTCTGTTTTATGTACGATGATACAGTTTACAGAAGATTTTGCACATCGATACTGCTGTTGCCTTATAGTTTTATGTTCTCTATTTCTATGTTTATCTCACCCAACTTTATGTTTGTTCGACAGCGTGACCTTACTGATTCAACTGTTCTGAGGAATATGGGTGTGGGATTAGGGCATTCTCTTCTTGCTTACAGAAGTGCCCTCCAGGGCATCGGAAAGCTTCAAGTAAGGATTATGTTATAGGCTTTGTGGGGAATCTTCTCCATACATGTAGAAACTACTACATTTAAATTTGATATAGTCAGTTCAAGTTTCTTATTTGTTCTCATTTCTAGGTAAATGAAGCTCGCCTATATGAAGATTTAGATCAGTGCTGGGAAGTTCTTGCTGAGCCAATACAGACTGTAAGCATCTCAAACTCTTTTTTGTTAGCATTCCAAATTATTAGGTAGAGGGAATAATACAATGAAGCAACATAGATTGTATATCACCAAGATCGATATTCCTATATTGGAATACACCAAGTCCTTGCAATTTTCTCTACTCTTCACCAATTTTCTAAAACTCCACGAATTTGTATTTTCCCTTATCAGGTGATGCGAAGATATGGTGTCCCTGAACCCTACGAGAAGCTGAAGGAACTAACCAGAGGAAAAGGAATTTCTAAAGATAGTATCAGAGAATTCATTTTAGGTCTAGAGATCCCCGCGGGTGCAAAAGCCAATCTTTTGGAACTTACACCCCACACCTACATCGGCGAAGCAGCCAAGTTGGCTAATGACATTGATAAATTTGTTGATCTAGTGAATGCTGGTCATGCCTTTTAGGAATCCATGATCCATCCAATTTGTCTCTCCAGAAATCCAGCAGTTCAACCATGAACATGGTAAATCCCTGACCATGCTGCTTCTTCAGTTTTTAGAACTTCATTTAAATTGCAATTTTGCTCCAATTCTTTTAAGAGGCATACAAATCATTAGGTAACTTTAATATTGGGCAATTTTCTAAAATGACCACAAAGAATATGGCTAATTATCAAAGTGGCCGTTTTTTGAAACAGTTTTACAAAATGGCCGATATTGACCTTTTCCGTCCCGTTTTTTTCAAAAAAAACGGGTAACGGAAGTTCACTCACTAGATGGAAGTTAACCCACATGGAAAAAGGTATTCTAACCCTCACATTAAATCAGACTGAGTTAACAGATAATCATTCCGATCCAACTCGGTGACTCAACTCACTCAAAGCTAACTCGGTTATAAGAGTCATCAATCTAGTAACATTCCAGTCCGGATGTTTACATTGCTGTGGTTTGAATCGAAATGATTAAAGAGAGATAAGATTGTTATAGACAGATTGAGTGTTATATAGACTCGATACTCAGACTCTCTATACTAACACAAACTTCATTACACATACACGGTCACACGCCATTTGAAAAGCTTTAGGAATCATGTTGCTGATATATAAATCCAGGCATATTAGGCCTTCCATCCAATAACATCACCATCAACCAGAAATCCACTTGATAATCAAAGTAGTGGACAGCAGGATATCAAAGTACATACAACTGATCGTTGCAGCAACAATGCGAAAGGAATGAAAGTGGCATAACATATTGGATCATTTGGTGCAGTAGACCATGTGAGCAGAAATTGATAAAGGAGTAGTTGGTGCAGTTGAGGTAGTAAACATGCTCAAAATAGAAGTAGGTGGTGTAGCAGTTGTTGGTGCAGACAATAGTTGCAGGTGAATAGGGAAAAAGAAACACCAGTCAAGCAAGAACATGAAGGAACTGACCTGATTCTTATGGTGCACCAGTAAACATGTTTGGAGCTGTATATGCAGGGCATAATTAGAAGCCCTTGCTGGAGATGCAGGATACAATCAGAACTAGGGCATAATAAGTAGTTTCTGGAGCTGCAGTGCATAAACATATGTAGATAGTAGAGAGACAAGCCAGAGCACTCTGGAGCTGTAACTTTATACCAAAGTCAGAGCACTCTCACAACCAGCTGAAGAAATATAGACAGGAACTTTTCTCTCATAACAACAAGAAAAACTCATCTCATAAGAGTTGGAAAAAAAAAAAATCATCTCATAACTATCCTGAACCAAATGCAATCTTCCAACACCATCAACTTTTCATAACCCAAAAATTGCCAAAGCAACCATTACAATGAAATCCCCAAAATTTAAAGATACAGAGAAGGATTTTTTTTTTATAACAAATTCTCTGTCCATTTATTAAAGAGAACCAAATCAACATTAAGATTTCAGGAACCCGAACTTTTCAATCCCTAAAGAAAGCATCAATACATGCAATTGAACTTGATTGCTGCCAACCCATACATTTAATTTTCATGAATTAGTGATTAAACACATCAATTCAAAGAATCCCCCCAAAAAAATTATGATAACCTCCTGTTATTCATCGGACGTATCGATCTAGCCCTAACTCAGTATGGGTTTGATTCAATTCTCTCCAACCTTCGCTGTTTTATCAAGTTGCACTCCCAATCGTCTCCCAAACACCACCACCAACAACAACTGTGAAAAGCTACGGCCACCACCCCTGTTACCTTTAATCAAACCCTAAAAACCATTATAAATCCCTTATAACCCTAACTAAACTCTTGATTGATAACACCATCACTAATTATTGATTACTGATTTTTGGTTTGGAGAGGAAAAGAAGAGACGAGTGGATAGAGGGATTGGAGAGAAAAAGAAGAAACGAGCGGATAGAGGAAAAGGATACGACTGCTACTAGGCTGGTGTTAGGGTTTCAAAAGGATAGTTAGGTAATAACATCACACATTTTTGACTCATTCATTAACAGTTGACCAATCAAGTGGGCCCAGACCAAAATTTAACGGAAAGGCTATTTTATAAAAGTGTTTCAAAAAACGGCCGACATAATAATTAGACATTTTTTTTTGTGGCCATTTTCGAAATTTGCCCTTTAATAATATTTTCATTTTGAGATGTGCAATAGAAATCGAAAGAAAAAAAAATGAATATATTCCAACTGTAATTTTAATATTTTCATTTTAATGCAACTTTGAGATGAAAACCTCATTTCTGTAAAGGTCCCAACTTGGCTTCATCTTTGTAATCACAACCAATTGTTCAAGAGTATAACTCAAATTTTTGATTGTTTGTTTTTCAAGGTCAGATCTGGGTAAGGGTAACCATGAATGATGCTCAGAAGTTCATTTCAGTGGAACGGAAGCAACGTTGCTTTGTAATTGTGAGAGCCTTGAAGACTAAACCCCTATAATCCAAATCCAAATCCAAATCAAATAATAATAAGAAAGAAAGAGAATGAGAACAGCTCCAGAAAGACAAATTATGGAAGAAAAAGCAAAAAATCTTAGAAAAAGGTCTCACAATTCTAGGCCATTTATTTTCTTACTGTGTTATGCTTCCAATACATTTTTGTATGGGCTCACTTTACAAACATTGAAATCTGAGCACAAAGTGACAACTTTATACATCTTGGTGTACACCTTATGACCTAACTCCACAAACAAAATATCAACCTTTTGACCAGTTGGGGTAAAGAGAATGGAGTTGTTAATTTGATTACCTAAAGAAGGACTCAAGTCTCAAGGTAAAAGCTGGTCATACTTACTGACTAATTGAAGATTCTCAAACAAATGCATGATTCAACATTAGTCCATAGATCTTATCAATAAAGAGAACACAGTCTAGAAAGGTTTACACAGTAAATACTAAGACAATTTGTTTAGTTAGGAGCTGCTAATAAGCTCTGGTCATTACTATGCTATTCAGCAGTGGGGACTGAGGAAGTCTGAACTCTGGGGTAATAATAAATGTGATATGAGCTTTGTAAAGCCAAACCAGAAGTACTGCTATTTCTTCTGTGACTGACTAATCCCTTTCTCTTCTCATTAACTTGCTATGTAGTAAGAAAGAAAAAGCTCACGACAAACAAGAAAAACCCATCTCTCTCTCTCTCTCTCTCTCTCTCTAATGGATGGGATGGGATGGGATGGGAAGGAAAAACCAGACAAGGGTTTTGAACTATCTACTGTCTTCACTCTGTACACAGCAACACTAAGTCTTAATCTTGATATTTTCTTTCTTTCTCGCTCATTTCCCTACTGAGAATGGCTAGGTACTGTTTTTAGAGAGAAGCCCAAGTCTTGTATACCTATTTTTGCATTTTGTGAGATTTGTCTGTAAGGAAATGAGGAAACATGGTTGGGAATTGCCTTACCATCCACTTCAGGTAATGAAAACAAAAATGTTTTTTTTTTACTTTGATTCTGTGTTTTTAAGCTCATCATTATCTTTGTTGTGTGAAGGTGGTTGCTGTAGCTGTATTTCTAGCACTTGGGTTTGCATTTTATGTCTTCTTTGTTCCATTTGTTGGAAACAAAGTGGTTCAGTTTGTTCTTTTATGTCTCTATACTCCCCTTGTAAGTTCCCATTTCCCCTCTTTCAAGCACTTTCTGGGTTTTATGAACTCAGATCTCTCTGGGTGTTTTTAGTAACTCTGATCTTCTCTTTGTTGAGGTTTTATCTTTTTCAAACCCTACCCTTTACCAGGAAGTATGTTTTAATCTTCTTTGTAAAAAGGCTTTGATTTTGTTTCTTCAAAGCTTTGAGTTCTTACATTTAATTGTCTTTTACTTTAGTTTTCTTAGTATCAATGTCACCATTGAGGTCCTACCTACTATGTTCTATGCTTGAGGTTTAAACTCATACACAATTTATGTCCTCATTGCGATTTTTGTTCAAGTGAGAGTGATAGATTCTGCTGGACTCTCATGTATGCAGAATCATGTTACAGTAGCTTGTGTGATGCCAGACACTTGAATGTTTGATGTAGCAATTTTAGTGATAGTAATGGTGATCCAAGTACGAATTCCTTCGCAATAAATGAATCTAGTGCCTAATACCTATAATTTCTCGCTGTGCATCTAATTGTTGTTGTTAGATAAAAGTTTCATATGGTAATGTTAATGTTTTTAAATATGGGTATTTTGTTTTAGCATCTATAGTAAGTTCTATTCCTTGGAATTTGGATGACTGAACTAGTTTTGTTCTTGGCTGGATCACTAAGCTCACTGATATTCAATAACATCTATAAGCTACTTCTCTTGTCAGATTACGTGCATGTTCTGCCTATACATATGGTGTGCAGCGGCAGACCCTGCTGACCCTGGTGTCTTCAAGTCCAAAAAGTATCTAAGAAATGTGCGCAGATTCAAACATACACACGTCAAGGAGTCTACACATGGTGGGGAATCAACTTCATCGAAGAATGATACAACTGCACAAGCGAAGCATTCAGATGAACGACCGGTGGGAGGGGGCACTCTTGGGGAGAACCTAAGTATTGAAACCGAAGTAGATAGTCTTTCTGACCGTCCATCCTGTTGTATGATATTACTGGGATCTTGTCCTGCTCTTCACTGCAATCGTTCGAGCCAACATGGAGAATCGGCAAATCAACAAATGAGTGAAGATGGCATGTTCTACTGCAGTTTGTGTAAAGTAGAGGTATGACTATTAGGCTGTAACATGTCGTACTAGCTAAAGATGTCATCTTCTTTGTTGAAGTTCTATTTTGGCTGGTGCTGGTGAAATTGCTTTCATCAGACAGCATCAAAATAAAGACTAATCTAAGGATTGTTCTATTCGGATGATGTAATATGGGTGTATTTGATCTCGTAGAAACTTTGTGCAGGTTTTCAAGTATAGCAAGCATTGTAGAGTTTGTGATAAGTGTGTCAACCACTTCGATCATCACTGCAGGGTATGTAATTTTCTTTTGTGTTTTTTTGTTTTGGATTTTTGTTATGCGTTCCTGTGCAAGCTCTGATATCTTCATCTTCCTTGGTTTTGTAGTGGATCAACAATTGTATAGGCAAAAGGAACTACCGTCAGTTTTTCACCCTCATGCTTTTGGCCCTAATCCTGGTAAGAAAATCTCTGGTCCTATAGTACCTCCAATTTGTTTGAAGTTTGAACCATGCAATCCCTTTTTCTTGTGGCTTGTTGGATTCCCAGCTCATTTAGACAGTCTTCGTTCAAAATCTATGTCGGGTTGATTACTGACCAAAAAAGCCCCGAAGTAATCCCCTTTCCCTGTGGCTTATAGGACCGTAGGTCAACCCCTAAGTCCTAACTCTTATTCCTTGCATGAAGTGCGTTCAATATCCAATGGTTCAACTTAGGCGGAGAGTGAGCAGTTTACTTTCATGTCCTTTTTCATTTTGGTTGACTATTGACAGGTGTATACATGGTTTGTGCGCCTTGGGCTTGAGATTGCAGCTTATTATACAATGGCTGACTGGGATACTTGTAATGATCTGCGCTTTTATTGAGAGAAAGCAATTCACTCGGGAGATTGCCACCAAGCTTGGAAGCAGTTTCTCTTTGACACCCTTTGTTATTGTGGTGGTAAGTGACCATGACTGCTGCTTGTATGATTTTGTTCCATTCAAGTATTATATTTAGTGTTAGAAAACAAATACCCACTGATTTCAGCTTAGTCTGTCCGGAATCGCTAGCTTGAATAGCTTAATAAACATGCATCTAAGTTTTCCCCTCACTGATTGATCTTGATTCACATGTTAACAGGCATCTTGCACTATTTTGGCCATGATTGCTACTCTACCCCTTGCTCAGCTTTTCTCCTTTCATGTTCTCCTCGTAAAGAAGGTTAGTTACTGAAAGTAAATGTTCAATTCCTTGTAGATTACTGGCATTATCTTTGGTACTGGAGGACCTTTAGACATGCACCGATAAAGATAACAGTGATACTTCATCTTGTATCCATGCTGTAAAAATAGTTATCATCTACTTATATGAGTATTATATGTCCCAGGGAATTGGCACATATGATTACATTGTAGCCTTGAGAGAACAAGAACAACAAGGGGTAGAAGAAGGTCAGCAGAGTCCTCAAATGTCTCTTGCAAGTTCACGCACTGGGTTAAGCAGCGGAAGCTCCTTCAATACGTTCCAGCGTAATGCTTGGTGTACACCACCTCGTTTGTTTCTTGAGGATCAGGTATAGAAACGTTGCAGTCATCTGGTTTTTTAAGTTAGTTCCAAATTGCCAAAAAGAAAGCCATGATTGTCCTGCTAACAATTGATGGCACATTTTAATTGCTCATATGTTAGTTTTAAAATGCACCATTTACACCACAATCACCACTGCCAACAATACATGATATAAGTGCACGACCCGACCATGGCTCATCATTCCCGCATGATTCTACCAAACAACTGTTTTATGGTTACCTGCAAAAGTAAATGTTTGGAATTAGATATACCCATTGTTTCTTTGTTTATTTGGCAAGTGATGCTACGATTTTGTTATGCCTCCAGTTTGCTGTAGTTCCTTCAGACCCCAGCATCTTTGTGGGCTCATCAGGGAGGAAGATGGTACGCGAAGACGCAGTACCAAAAAAGAATCCTGGAGCTGTAAAGATCAGTCCATGGACATTGTCTCGTTTGGATGCGCAAGAAGTCTCGAAGGCCGCTGCTCAAGCAAGAAAAAAGTCCAAAATCCTGCAGCCTGTAGCCCAAAGGGATGCAGGAAGAGGAAGTGGCTTGGTCAGCAGCAGCAGCCACTTGGATCAGATGGAGCATTGTAGTAGTAAACGGGTTCGACTGCCAGCAGAACTCCCTCTTGGAACCATAACAAAGATATCCACAAAAGCTGCTGAAAGCAAACTTAATGCGCTTCTTTTGGAGACTTCTACTACTTTGGCTCCTCTGCAACTTGAGGCACGAAGCGCTTTCCACACGAGCCATGCCATGTCAGCAGCTTCGACTTCCATTGTAACCTCTTCTTCTTCTCCTTCTCCTCAGAGCAGTCTGGATTCACCTGATCGTCATCCACTCCGTGTTTCCACATCAGAAGCAGAAGAGGCAAGAGAGCTCACAGGTCCTACAACTGCTGGTTCCGGTTCTTTAAAGGGAGTTCTGCAGTCAAGGTTATCTATCAGTGATGGGTATGAAGCATCGGGAGGGGAAGATAGCGATTGGGTTTCTTCCAGAAATGCTCAGAGATCAACTAATTGGAAATACTGAAAGCTTTGAGTTCAGGATGTTAAAGTGATTATATGGAGTTTGAATGTGCTTTCATTTGCTGCAAAGAAATTTGATGTTGTTAGTTTATCAAGCAAGTTTGATATGGAATTCAACTAGCTTTACATGCTAGAGAAGCTTCAGATGGGTCATTGTAAGAAGCGGAAGGGACTGAAATATCAGCAGAATCCGGTTAGGACCACTATGACTATGTTTCTTGCTTCAGTTGCAGTGTCTATTTTCTTGTTAGTTTTGGTTAGAAGTCACACAACTGCTCTTTGTTTATCTTTAGTAATGTAGATTTTTGAATGAATCTGGCAGTTCATTGCTTCACTTCTTACAGTAAATGTTCATTCGTTTTTTGCTTACCATTTCTTCACATACAGAGTTGAAAGTTCGACTTCCCTAATACATTATCTCTAAAGCTATCAAATTTACAAGATAGAAGATTGAATAATGCAGAAGTGGGGCAATGTGGCCTCCTTTTTCTTCCTCCTCATATTCAGCTATTTGAGCTGATTAGAATAATCTGGATCTGTCTGAGCTAGCCATTTGATATTTTCATGCTTATTCAAAGCAACTTGCGCCCTGAAACCGCCTTTGAGAAGCGAAAATTTCCATCATAGTTCATGGGATGTAGTCTAAATTCTTTGCACATGTAAATGCACCCTCTTCTTCCTCAGGTAGAAGCTGAACCAGGTAGTAGTATTTATCCACCATTTCCATTCTTGCCTTGCAGCTATTGAAGAATTCACAGGATGTAATTGTGTCGAGAAGGATAAGGATAGAATACAAGTAAGCTATCACTAGTCCCTCAAGAGCCATTAAAGAAGTGAACTCTCCCGAAGCAAGAAAAAGGCTGACCACTCTGTACTGAAACAAAGCTTCAATTGCAGCTAAACCCAAATTGAAAGGAAGAGCCAACAAAAGAGCAGTTGAATGCCTTCCTCTCATCAGAATACAGGCTTTAAGAAAAGCTAAATATCCACTGCAATTCTCCATGCCAGACACTATTGAAGCTAAATTGCAGGTGATAATAGTGTTTGCCAGGATAACTGAATAAACAACAGCCCCAGCTGCAGAGAAAAAGAGAAGGTAGTTTGTGGAGGTATAACCAAAAGCATCAATTGTATTGAAGGTGAGAAACAACAAAGCTAGTGCAGAAGCATTGGCTGCGAAGATCATGAATGAATTGCAGAGATGGGTTATTGAGAGAGGGTAACATAGAGAGAAAATAGACGAGAAGGTAGGTGGAACAGACGATGTGTTTTGACGATGAAGCGCTTTAATTATGGATGATTTTGCAAGGAGGAGAAATGAAAGAGTGAACGGCAGAGCGAATATCGAAGAACAAATTGTTTGAGAGAGTTTAAGATTGAGAATTGAGAAAAACTGCGACGACTCAGGGAAACCTGCCGCATAAAAGATGGCCTGAAACCGAGTGTAGATGGTTGGAAGAAGAAACAAAGACGAAGGAATAATGGCTTGCGAGATGAGAATCGCGACGGAAACAGGGAATATGAGTAGAGCTGTAGTGGAGGTGAAGTACTGATAGTTTTTCAGGTATGTGTGAATTGATCTTCTCATAATCTTGCTTGTTCTCTCCATTGGAACTGCTGGCATTACTTCTTCCATTGCTGTTAACTATGACAAAATGAAGAGCTAAGTCAGATATAGAGAAAAAGAGAGACTAGTAGAGATGTATCCAAGACTCTTGCTTAGTAGAGAAAAGTTTGGATATTGAGAAGTCTTTTTATATATGGTGGAATGAGTTTGGAAAGATTCAATTCAAATCCTCTCACTCAATGAGACTAATTCCTATATTTTTTTTCTTTTCTTTAATAATGAATGGGTTAGTTCCTAGTGCAATAACTTAGTTGGTGATTTTGGTGCAGTTAAGAAGAAGTTTGACAGTTAAACTAACACAAACTGCAAAAAGAGATTGGTGAAGTTGTTTGGACTTTTTTCCTGTTTAGCAAAAGCAAAAACTTAATCAAGACTTGGACCAAGTATAAAAGTTTTTTGCTTGCTTCTTTATGTCAATGAAAAGTGAAAAACTTATAATTCATAAGCAACTTTTTTTTTGTTCCACACATGACTAAAAGTTGCATAGATTTCTGGCTGGCTGCTAACTGCTAAGCCAATGATCTCTAGAATAAGGTGTGATCCAATGAGCTATTCCTTGCTTGAATCTTTGGGACCCTCCTCTCTCCTATCTTGATCATTTTGATTTAACTTTAATATTACTCAACAAGTCAAAATCAAAGCCAATAATCTCTAGAATTATTATATTCCCTCCCAAGGGTTGGTTGTTGATACTTAGCTTGCAATTGAATTATAATCTAAAGAAAAGCCTAGATGTAAGAATGAGCAAAGAGTATGATTCATACAAGGCTCTCTTTCTCTTTGGCACTCATGTGTATCTTGTTTGTTAAGACAACTATTGATCTTTAGGTATTATTCAAGTAATCCCTGATTAGTTTGGTACAACACCCTCTTTCTCTTGCTCTCTTAAACAGCTCAAAGACGCATGCATATACTTTGGGTGCCTACCATTTCTTGGGTGTCAAAATATTGCAATCTGGTGGACTATATTTGGAGGGAAAGAAATAATGGGTTCTATACTAAATTACAAATCGAAGGGGATCGACAGACAAAAGGGTTTAACAAAGGGATTTGACAAACCATCTCAACCATTATCTTTCATGCATCTAACGGTCCTCATTGTTAATGATTTGGCAACCTTAATTTGCTCCTAATTTACCATATATTTTCCTAGTTATACGCCAAAATTTAATTAAGGAAAGATCAAAGAAGAAAAGAAAAACCTTAATTGTTAAAAATGATTTACTGTACATGATTTTATTTGAATCAGATGAACACAGCTTTCCTCCCGATCAGAATAATTTGGATATACAACTATATGCCTCTTTACAATTTTGAATCTACTAATTTCAAAATCATAACCAAAACCAACTGACCCATTTTTACGTGACATTTTCCTTGATTCTCTTGTAGATGGGTTCCAAAGGAGAACTCTGCCTGTAGAGTAAATCAAAACGTCACAAGAATTTATAATACTAGCTAATCCCATCCATTGAACTTGAACATAAAGTCTTGTTCATATTAGATAGATAACTGGTCATGGTAATTAATTAATGTCGAATTTTCTTTGTGGATCTATATCAACAGGGCAGTCTAAATTAACAAGTTCATTATACAATACTCAATGATGTTAACGACAATCAATTTTCACAATTACAATTCGACGAGATCTTGCTTTGATAACTTTTACAGGAGACCAAAATTTTAATCTGGCCTCTTAGGCTAAGTCTAATGGGAGTGCTACTTCCCTTAAAAAGTAGCATGACACATCAGCAAAGTAGCAACCCAAGTCTAATGGGAGTTCTACTTCCGCGGTTAATTATATAGCGTTTCCGCGGTACATTATGTAGCGTGAAAGAATATTCGCATGTGGAGCTATCATGTTTAATTATATCGAAGAAGACTTCAAATTTCAAAACCAATATGTGCGCGATGCAAGAGGCGCCTGTCAGACCGATGGTGGAAAATACGTCAAAACGTTCATGATTTTATGCACTTGGGGAGATTGGCCCGAGATTTTCTTGGGAAAAATGTTACGGAGGATGAAGTTTATGCCAGGACTTTGAAGGTATGGAAACAAGGTAAAGGAAAGGAATTCGAGTACGAAGCACATTACAATGAGCTAAAGGATTTTCTCAAAACCTTCGAAGTATTATGAAGGATTTTCTTATTAGTTATTCAAGTAATTAGAAGTCAATGTAATTCCTGTAAGGAATACTCATTCGTAATTTTCCTCCTAAAAAGTGTAACGAACACATTACTCGAATGAGCGGATTTTAGTTTCAATGTAATCCTTTAAATTATTAAGTTAATGAATTTCTTTTTTTTTTAATATGTGGTGCAACTTATCTTTATTTATGATGATTTGGTATGAGAAAAACTCATTTTTGTATAAACATTGTCTGTGGATTGGTGGTGTAACGGGAGTGTGAGGAAAAAATGAGTAGGATAAACAACTATTGATCTTGGTGTAAACCAAGTGTAAATAAAAAAAGGTCAAACAGACCGGCGCTGAATGATATAGCGTGAGATACCAGCTAAAGTGAATATTCTTCAGAGAATATTCGGTTTGGCGCTTTATTATTCAGCGCCGATCCACTTTTTGGGCGCTACATCATTGAGCGCCTAAGTAGCATTTCAACTTCCCCTTCCCTTCATATCGGGAAATTGAAGTTGAAGTTGGGGTTTAGACCACGCTTTTAAGGGAAGTAGCACTCCCATTAGACTTAGCCTTAGTGAAATGCTCATGGACACCTAGTGCAATCTCAGGACTCTTTTGTTCAATGTAATTAACTGAAACTTGATATTTATTATCAGCACCAAGACCGAAATCGTACACAGGTTTGGAGAAGAAAGGTAAATTGATCATGGTTAGAATTTTCTTTTTCTTTTTTCTATCTCTTTATTAAGAAAATATGGTATTAAGGATTGGAGCTATCCGGGCCGTCCGAGGTCGATCCGAGGGCTCACAATGCATTGGCGCCTTTCATCTCCGTGCGTACGATCGGGTCCATCCGACGCACCAGAATCATAAGAGCTTCTCCCTCTCCCGAAAAAAAAAGAACAAAAAAAAGAAAAAAAAGCTAGAAACAGATACGTTTCAAAAACATATTTGGTCATGAGACACAGACGACCTCTAATAAATCTTTTCTTTTTCTCCTTTCTTCTTCGAATTTTTCTTAGAGCTCTGCTGCGATTCTTCTTCGAATTTTTCTTAGAGCTCTGCTGCGATTCTTCTTCTTCTCTCATCTCTTCTTTTCTTAAACTAATCCGGATCTGATCAACTAAGCTCAATTAAAGTCGTGTAATCCCCATTAACCTAATTGTATTAATTAAACCCTAGCTGATTTTTTTGATTGTTGTTTTTTTTTTCCAGGTTTATTACAAAGACAAACTGAAACCCTAGAACCCTAATAACCCTTTTGTTTTAATTTGGGAATAGAATCAGAAGATTTTGTGTTTTAATCTGCAGATAAAGGTAAACACTAGATTTTTTTTGTTCGTCTTTTGATTATTGGTTTTGCTATTTTGATTTGGTATGGGTTGTTGTCGAATTTTGAATTCCAGCAGGGAAAGAGATACGCTGGGACTTAGAACTCGGCACGAAGTTCATGTCTGTGTCACCAGTTTAATGTGTACAAGGTGTTCGATAAAATTCCTAAACTACTGCATAGATTTGTCTGGAGCATGTTTTGAAGTCGATCAGCTGGCTAAGTATCCTAACTACAATGGCCAACTGGTCTAAACACACAGAAAAATTGGGATACTATAGAGAGATGGACACAGAAGTATTAGGATACTTTTTAGTAGGATCTCTTTGGTGTTCCATTCATAGATTGCAATAAATCAGGAATTAGGAATTCTTTTGCTGAGCACGTCAAAAACTATTGTACTATGGTTACCAAGTCAAAAGTTGCCTCATCATGGCTAAACAATCGAAATCAACTCAGACATAACACCACAGAACTTTGTTCCTGATTCACACGTAAAAGCACTATTGAAATTTTCCTTTTCTTACCTAGAGCAATGTTTTTTGTTTTACGATGTGGAAAGGCTTTAGGTTACCATGTGTATTCTCATTATGGCTTTTACGATAATTTATTTTTTGATATTTAATAATGGTTGAAAGTCTATGGTTGTTTGTCTAATCTTCGTATGTTTCAGACCGCCAATAAACCTTCCACGTCGTGATGAATTGTGCAGGCAACGTCAAACATTCAGTGTAAATTTCTAAAAGCTAAATAGTCTTGGAAAGTTGTGGTAATTACGGTGGAATTAAGGGGATTTTTTTTTTTTTTTGTGTATTGGTTTGAAATATACTACAGGTGGCATCTTTGAGACAGAAAGTACGGTGGGAAAGGGAGAAGCAAAAGAAAGAACAACTTCCTAAGAGAGAGAGCCATCACGGGTAATGCAAAGTCCCTAATTCTAAAGGTCAGCATAAACTTAGACTCTGGAGTAAATTTCTATCTCAAATTTAACACAGGCACGATCACAGGCAAGAAAGGCATATCTCGAATGATATAAACAAGGATTTTTGGATAGACAGAGACAGAAAGTAGATATTCTCATTCACCAGGTTGTTGTTTCCCAAACTCTTCCTCAACCTAATAAGCCCTGCAGTAACGAGGAACAAGTATATATAAATTTCTGGGAAGGAGTGTTACATATTAACTGTTATATCTTTGCCTGATTTAGATACAATCTGTTGTGCAGGAATTATGCAGTGTGCGGTGCCTAATCGATTTGTACTTCAAAGAACTAAGGTACCAAGTTAAAAAACCTGTCGACGCTCATTTGTCATGTAGTTCAGACAATAAGATGTTCAAAGTGAAAAATATCAGAGTGATTGCTTGAAAACTTATATAATACTGAATGTTTCACTACACAGGAAACAGAGTAATTCCACCGCCACAACGTTGCAAGAGAATTAGAACAACCACCCCAAAAAGAACCATCAAAAGTTGAGTATTCGGTAACTAATTATTTTCATAGATGGAGTTAATTTATGCGAGTATAGCATTCACGTTCTCGCTCACAGAAAGCCCATCGCCGACGAGTAAGAAACTAATATATACGCACAATATTTATTATGTAATAAACTTTGCTGAGTAACTTTCTCTTTCAAATTTGACAGGCACAATCTTTGGCAAGAAAAGCTTATTTTTAAAGAAGTAAACAAGTAAAACATACACATATTCAACAGATAGAAAAACACTTAAAACTACCTCAAGAAAGCACGTAAAGAAACACAGTCACGTCGTGGACGAGAAAAACACTTAAAACTACCTCAAGAACAGGCAAGTTGAGTGTCAAATTGTTACTTATTTAGCAATGATTTTTATGTGGGTACCATGGATTTCATACCTCGGATATTTGCAGGATGCTCGGAGCCAGAAAAAAAACTGATGAACCCTCTATGCTAAGCACAGAGCCCAACAATTACATATTCGGAAGCTGCATGTGGTGGTCAGGTAAATTTAGATTTAATTGGTAACACTCCTTATTAATTCATCACTACTTAAAAGATAATTCTATCCTTATAATTTAAGTAAAGAATGTATTGTGGAAATTCCCTTTCGATGATGCATACCTTGAGAAGGTTCGATGATGCATACCTTGAGAAGGTTGGATTCTCTGCCATTTTCTTGCTTATGGGTTTGATATATCGTTGTTTGCTTATTTATCTTCCGGTGGTTCAAATTCACCCGTAGTGGAAACGAATACGCAAATGCATACAGTCTGTGAAGTATCCAGAGAGGATTATAACGACATGTGTAATATACTCAGATCTGGAAATTATCACCATTATGTTGATTCCGTCAAGTTGAGCTTTAACGCTTTCTGTTTCGTTTGTTTTTAAACAGGTCCTATCCAACTGCAGAGATATCATCCGATGATAAAACGGATCATTATTATTCTTCTGATGACGGTGTTCACGAAACTGTCCCTAAGGTTGTTGGGAAAAGACGAACAAAACCATCTGGTGTTGATGAAAATGGATGCTACTATATCGGTAAAATGGACGTTGAATGCCCATTTTGTGGTGCATTACACTGGATTGATGAAAAAACATCAGATTCATCTTTTATACATCCTAAGTTTAGTAAATGCTGCCACAAAGGAAAACTGAAATTACCAGCACTCCGCGTATCTCCTGAAGCGCTAAGAGACTTATATGAAGGAGACGATGATCATTCAAAATTGTTTTAATTTGCAGCATAGAATCAGAGGGTTATGTATTGGAATAAAAGATGAAGGTAAATACATGAAAACCCTCGATTTCTTTCTGTTCGTCGTTTGTTAATTGGTTTAGCGCTTCCGGCTAAGCGGAAACAAAAAGATCATGAAGAGAATTTTTTTAAAAAGGTATCAGACAATAGTGTAAAAGTGGTTAATTTTCTTTAATAAAGAATCTCAGTGCATGTTGTTCTTTGGAGTCCTCACTGTTTGGTTGATACCCATCTAATGGATGCTTGAATCGATGTGACCGTGTTAAATGCCTTTTGAAACCTGTGCAATGCCTATTTTCTTTCTCAGGAGAAATGGTTGGAGGTTTTGGGCTGCAGGGTGACAGAGCAGGAGATTCTAAAGAGAAGTGGTAATATTGATAAGGTTGCATGGGCATTTGGACTGGGGATCGAGCGGCTTGCAATGGTTCTTTTTGAGAACCTGACATAAGGCTGTTCTGGACTGCTGACGAGCGCTTCATGTCACAGGTATTACGACCTTAATTTGAAGATATCAGCAACTATAATTTTCCACTTAGTCTCTCCTATGTTAGGCGTTATGTGCGACTTCAGCAGTTATTTCCATTCAACAATCTAATTCGGGATGTTCTAAAGCTACTTTTATGCAACTTATGTGCGTGCAGTTTTCTAAAGGGCAGCTTGGAGTCAAGTTCAAGCCTTTTTCAAAGGTAGGGTCCATTATCATCACACCTTAGCTATGGATTGATAAGATTTCTGCATGGAAGATTTAAATGTTCAGTTCGGCCAAATTCTACAAGGCTGAATTCTGCACTTTGGGACTGTAGTTTAAGTTTAGCTTGAGCAAGTATCTTGAAGTAGGATTGCACTTTAATGCAGATTTGTTTTCTGCTTTTTTTATTATTTGAGTTCACAGTTTAACCTAAACCATGAGAATGTCTGAACCATTACATCATAGAAACAAGGAAATAAAAGACCTAAAAAGTTTATAAGTTCTGAACTTCATTCGTTCCTATTTACGCAGTTTCCTCCTTGCTATAAAGATATGAGTTTCTGGATCAGTGACTCTTTCACTTAGAACAATTTGTGTGAAATCGTAAGAGCACTTGCAAAGCAGAGGAGGTAATGTCTTTGCAGCATTAACAACATCATGTAGTAGATTAATAAATCTGTGGATCGTGACAAACACCTTAGTTCTATTTTATACAAGTTACCTAAAACTATAATTGCGTACCTATGATAGGTTTAGTTGATCGGTAATTTCATAAACAAGAGAGGGATGAAAAGTCACTGTTATAGAATCGCATATAGATCCATGGAACGTTCTCTGACAGACGAGGAAATTAATCAATTGCAGGTATCGGTCAACGAAAATTTACGAACCGTTCAATATTAGTCTTTAAGCATACCCATTTTATTCTTGATTTTTTACTGTCTCTTTGTATCTTACTTCTGCATTTTTGGGCATTTCAATGTCAGAGAGGAAGTTGAGAGCAAATTGAAGGTTGTTCTGAGATAATGTTTTTTCGGTAAAGGAAAAACACACCTCCATTTTTATTTTTGGCCATGTGTAAGCACACCCATTGACATGCGCCATTAATTTGAGGTAATGAATTCATAAAATGAGAAAGGCAAAGTTGAGAACATTTCTTTTTCATGTAACATTTTGTATTTGCAAAGGTGTTTGTCCCATGTAGATTTTGAGTCTTTTTCAAATTCTGACTTAAAGAAATCATTTTAGACCAAAATCGGATGAATCCCTTAAGTTTTTAGAAAAACCCTTACTTATTTGCAAGGGAGATGCCTCCTTTTAACCAAGTTGTAAACTTAAATGCCTTTCCACGCTTGCAAATACAAGGACTATCCTAAGTTTCAAAACAGGTAAAACGCTCAATTACTGGATATTTTGCTCTTGATAGTTAGAATGACTTCTGGCTACTTTCCCCGAAGAAGCCCATCAACGGTTACTGATTTAAGCCCATCAGAGATTTTTTTATACAATTTTTATCTTTACTGATTTTTTTAGCTGTCTCTTTTAAATATTATTGTTTGATTGCTTCTGAATTGGGTTGTTGCTAACTAAGAGTTATTTGGCTGGATTTCCGTCGTCCCAAGTATTTCACTTTAATAGTTGGAGGTACTTTTTAAGATTGGATACACAATCCAATGCGTCCTATCTATCAGAATGCATAATTGCAGAGGACGAAAATGCCGCTCCTAGCTGAACTTGGCTAGCATTTGTACATCTAAATTCACTGCAAGGTAAAGCATATTGTGTTAGATGTATCAATGCTATCCCAATTCAAGTTGGGAAAACTAATGCTACTTTTCCAGTTGGTTGTGTTCCTTGGCTAGCTCCAAGTGAAGGTATGTATAGTCATGCTTTTTATTTGTGGCAGCAATGCCTCAATGATCCCGGAGATGAAGCCACGAGATAGAGATATCATATTTCTTGGCAAATCAACATTTGTGTTTGAAGAATCATTTTATTGTTAGATGTTCACTAATTGTGTGACTTGATCTGTGCTATTGTAGACTGGAGATAGGGCGGCACTGAGGATTTGAGTTGACGAACTTAAAAGGTCAGATTAATTTCTCTGTTCATGTATGCACATGTGATGGAATAAAAACCAATCATAATTTTGTTGTTTTATTTTCCATTAAACAAGCATTGGCTGCTTTTCATACACCTACGTTTTATTTTATTTTTAAACAATACACCCACGTTTTATGTGTCAGTGAAACTGTAACTTCATACACCCATGTTTCACCATGTCTAATTCGTGGAGAGGTACGGAACGACCAAATAGAACACACATAAAACACAAAAGAATCGTATAAGCATGTCTAAACAATACACATACATTTTATAACTCAATAAGAGGGCATAAGTGAGCTACAGAACTTTGGGTAATTAAGAGGGCATGTGCCCAATCTATATAATTATAAATCATTTTTAGATGTTCATTGTCAGTATTCTAAAATACATGTTCTCCAGATTTGTTGTTTTGAATTTCTTTGTAGGAATTTATTTGAAATATCTATTTGCCTGATCGAAACCCTGCCACAAGACTATATTGTAAAGGTTGAGCCCCGACTAATTTGACACGACCAACTCAACACTTTGGTCCAAGGCCGGGGCCGTAGGCCCCGGCCGGTTGAGCGCCGGCCGGTGGCCGGCGTGATACCTAGTCTTTTTATTAAAGAAATATGGTCCTTAGGAATCGGGCAATCCGGGTCGTCCAAAGTTGGAGTAATTCGTAACCGTTTGATTTTCGTCGTGGGCCCTCTTGCTTGCAAAACGTGTAGTCCCAGCTTCACAACTACGCAAGATATTTGGCCGTTTAGGAAAATCCTAAAGATCAAACTAATTTTAGGACGGGAGTAGGTCGTGGCCGTGCGATCTTCTTCGTCTTTTTTTTTTTTTTAAAATTTCCTCCCAAGAGTCTTTTTTTTTTTTTTATCGGTTTCCATGCGTTACTGTAATAACTGTGTATGAGATGAGAGATGGTTGATTGGGAACTTAAGTAATCAGCAAAACTAAAATATCAATCTATGGTTGAGATGAGAGATGGTTGATTTTTCACTATTGTGTTTGGTTATCAGTACTTCCGAGAGTTAACATTGAAAATCAAATCAGCCTTACCAAAAAAAATTAAATGTTCTACTTTTTGGAGTGAAATCACAGTTGGTGTAGGACTCAAAAAGGTTAGAGTTCCAGATTTTTTTAATTTTTATCTGCTGTTAGAGTTACAGTTTTGTTACGGTTGTGACCAAGTACAATAAAAAGACATACTTTAAACAGAGGTGAGTTGGGGAAGATAGTGAAGATTTCGACCATGGATACGTTTGTGCCATGTGACCTCAAATTGGAGGGAAGGAAAGGCGTTCAACACCATGATCAAATTGAATTCGTTTTGTTCAACATAAACAACGCAAGCAACATGTTTGAGGGAATGCCAGGAAGAAGCTATATAAGCTGGTGCTACCAGTCCCGGTGGACAAAAATTGAAGATTTAAATGGGAATCGTCATTATTCATCGACACAGAAAGGGTCTCAGTTAGATTGGATTCTTATGGGTGTATGAGCTGCATATTGGTAACTGATTCGCAACTCATTCAAAGTAAATAATGAGGTTGCTGGTGTTTCCATTAATGTGTTGGCGATGGGTTTGCCGAGAGGAATTGTTAGGACAGATTGGGTTCAAGTAGGTTTAGACAATTCTGGAGATTGTTGCAGCTACGGAACATGCACTGCTGTTAGTCCTTGCAATGGCTTCTTTGGCTAACTGACCTAGACTAGGTTTAAGTGGTTTGTAGGTTTGCCAGGGTTCGATGATGCCGCCAATGGGTGCTTGATTGAATGGTTAGGCCGTGTTAAAAGACGACCAGGACCGGGAAAGCAATTTTGGGTTTGATTTGGAAACTGTATGATTTGTATACATACTTATTTAACTTCAACTAGGATGCTGCTTTTACATTCACGGGCACCTACTATATATAAGAAGATCAGTTTGAATGGAAGAAACAGAGGCTCCAGTTTCAAGGGACAAAAATCTTCGGGTGAATTTATACTTACAACGTGGATAACTAATAACACGGCAGCTGGAAGATACCGACCGTTGAAAGTTTATTTAAAGCTTAATAACCATGATGCCGCCAATGGGTGCTTGATCATGATGTAGCAAGATCATGGCCATCGGATCTTTTTGTTATTATAGTAGCGATCAATTAGTATTTAATTTGGAAGAAGCTTTGAATTTTGTGTTAAAATTATGAAGAGCAAAATGTTAAAGAAAAGAGCACTAGGCATCGCCCCGGCTGATTTGACCCGATTAACTAAACACCGGAAGCGTAAGCCCCGACTAACTCTAGAATCTGCTAACCCACGGCTGGGGCCGTAGGACCCGGCTGATTTGACCCCACCAACCAGACACAAGAAGCATAAGCCCAAACTAATTCTAGAATCTGCTAACCCACGGCCGGGGCCGTAGGCCCCGACTGATTTGACCCGACCAACCAAACACCGGAAGTATAAGCCCCGACTAACTCTAGAATCTACTAACATAACAGTGCAATTTTATTAGTCCTGGATAATATCTATAAAAAATAACAAAAAAGGTTGAGCCCCGACCGTAGGCCGGGGTGATACCTAGTCTTTCCTTAACTAAAATCTAATTCGGCTAAATTTGAGCCATATGAGAAGGAAGGTATGTGAACTAATTAAGGCTGCCACGTCATTCATAATAAGGACCCTTAGATGGTTTTGATGATTTGTCAAATTCCTTTGTTAAACCCTTTTTCGATTACAAACGAATTGCCAACAAGAGATGAATTCTAAATCATCTTCTCCTCTAACCTTGATGTCATGGACTTGGTGATCTTTTTCTTACTGAATTTTGTCCTAAAAAAAATCATGACTGTTGTAGAGAAGTTTGCAAACTCTTCGCGGGGTCACCAAAACAGAACAATCATCACCATTGGCTACGCTGGGTTGGTAACCCCTCATGGATTTTGGTAACTCCTTTTAGTATCTAATTTAAACTACCGGAAACAAATGCAAGTGAATTAGTGGCAAACCTGCAGGTTCCGTTTCTTTTCGGTACCTAATTTGCTAGTATATGTGATGTATGGATTGTTAACATTTAACCTAATTGAGGTTTGACTAATGATGGTGATGCCCAAACTCATAGTCCCCATTGATATCACTTGAAATGTCCATTGTCCTCGTCGCCTTAACTATCAGTAGTTGGCTAGGAGTAGATACCGACGTTATTCTTGCTCTTTTTCGATAAGTATATAAATCGAAATTGCAGTAACCAGAGAAATTAAAAAAATGTTAACGAGTGAGTAGTGCAATGGCTGCTACTCGGGTCTGGTCACACTCTAGTGGTGTGCCCGTAAAATATGTACTTCTAGTTCTACGTATCTCTCTAGCAGTTCGGTAGCTAAGCTATTATTAAATGTTTATTGTTAGATTCATATATGTATAAAAGAAAAGTACTAACGCGAAACAACATATTTTGCACGGTCACTTTGATTGTAATGGTTAAATTCTCTGGTCTATGGAGAGACCCAAGTGATGGTGGTAGCTTAAACTCTCATGTAATCTTAAAAGCAATAGTCATGTTTCAATTTTAATGTATGAGATTCGGTAAGTTATAGACTTTGGGTACAAAGAAGAATTACATTGGCATTGTTCTTTTGACATTATGTTCATATGTTGTGTGTAATTTGAAACAGTTAACGATTTAAACCCGCTTTGTTTGACTAGGTTGGGCTGGTTCAACTAAGACAAGCTGATTTGATCCGGATCAAACCGAGTTGGTAAATGATCGGCTCATAGATCGTGAAAATATTCACAACCTAGACCACTTATATGCTAGATTTACCACTAAACCACTGACCTGCATAATTTTGTTGTACTTATATAGTAGTCTGTAAGATATGAGTATACTAGGAAAGTTGTTTTTTTTTCCTTCTTATTCTCTAAAGATAATCGTGCAAAAAAGAAAAACTACAGACTGCTGCCAGAATGGCTAGCAGTATGGTTTAGCCTTGAAAGGCTACCATAAGTGTCATTGTTTAAAACATAAAACATATATAAAACTAGGAGGGTAACCGGCCATTAGCTCTTGTATTGAAGCGAGATTTCAATTCAATTGTTGCCTGATTAGCTGAAATAGAAACTAGGTTAACACAAAAAGTTTTAGTACAATTAGAGAAGTTGAGATCTTTAAAGTCTGCCCAAATAGATTGAGCCTACCAGTTGAGGTTCAACGGTGTCCCTTCCAACAACTTGCTAAGTCTTTTACACTTGCAGTCGAAGTTAATGGTTTTGAAGTTTTCGTCAACACCCCAACTCCACGCTTCCTTAGCAGCCTCCACCATTCCATGATCAAGCGTCTGGGTCTGCATCCTTGTGACTCTGACCTCCCTGCAATAGCCAGTACAATTTCTTAGGATTAGAGTGATAGTAATGAGTTTGGAAACAACGTCCCAATCATAGGAAATGTTGATCTTTCCACTCCCATCAGCTGGAGGAACCCAATTGGCAATGATGGGATTTTCCTGCAAATGCAAATTAGTGATATGAGTCTGTTGTGAAACCCTCTAGTTATCCTGCCAGAATTCCATGGCTCTCTTAGCCACAATTTTTGGGTTCTGGTTTGTGTTTCTATAGTTCTTTTCACACCATGCCTTCCAAATGTGCCAAATAATGGCCACACAAAAGGCATTCCAATTCTCATGCTCATTAGTACAATCTGGAGATTTGATATGAAGAAAGGCCATCCATTCTTGAAAAGAAGGATAAGCCAGGTTAGGAGGAAAGAGGTTGAAGTTTGCTGCAAACCAGACACTTCTGGCGAAAGGACAAGAAAAAAAAAGATGTTTCAGGTTTTCTCCTTGCTGATTACAAAGGGAGCACACATTGTTGACATTCAGGAATCTGTACAACACTGCATTTGTGGATACCATTATCTGCAAACACTTGTAAGCAAACAAATTTGCCCTAGGAGCCGTTTTGATAGACCAAACCCTATCCCAAATAGAGTTGTCTATGTGCATGAAGCCCTGAATCTCATTGTATAGTGAACTAGTGCTGAACTTTCCACTAGGTTCCAACATCCATCTCAATTGGTCTGGTTTATTAAGTCTGATAGGAATTTAAGAGATGAAATCCACAGTATCAGGGGGAAAGAGACTAGAAAGAATTTCATGGTTCCAAAAATTAGCCGAATGGTCAATAAGCTGGTGAACCATGGTGACTTGCTGAGAAGGTGTGACAGAGGAGAGTGAGACTCTTTGGACCCAAGAGTCTTCCCATATGTGAATGGATTTTCCATCTCCAACCTGCCAGAAGCAATGTGGCTTGATCTGGTTAAGCCCAGTTTGAATACAGGTCCAAATCCAAGAGCCAGAGGTGTTTATGTTAGGATCAAATGGGTACCTACATTTCCAATGGTATTTTGCTCTCAAAATGAGAGCCCAAGGGGTGTCTGGATTAGTAACTAGGTTCCATGACAACCTGCCTAACTGAGCCAGATTGTTAGCATCTAAGTCTCTAAAGCCTAAGCCTCCTTGTTTTTTTGGCTTACAAAGAATTGACCAGGCTCTTAAGAAGAGGCTACTCCTTCTTTGGATGGAGATGAATTGATTGATGATGTCCTTAGGAATTTGGAAGCACCCCATCTGGTAGATGGGTAATGATTCCAAGATTGATTTCACAACTACTGTCCTAGCTGCTTGAGAAAGTAACTTACCTCTCAAATTGTGGAGTCTTCCATAAAACCTTTTAACCATAGAATCTTTTCATTTCCTATGAAAAGAGGAGTACCTAGGTATTGTTCAGTCATACTGATCTTTTTCACTTTTAAGATTCTAATTATCATTTTACCAAACTTGTTTGGGATCTTAGAAAAGAAAATCCCTGATTTGTCAAGATTGATCATCTGACCTGAAGCCTTACTAAAGGCATTGATTATGCTCATGATGTTTCGAGCCTCAAGAAGAGTAGCTTGAGAGAAAAGAATACAATCATTTGCGAACAACAGATGGTTGATGGAGAAGGATCTATATCCTACCTTAATACCACTGATTTTGCCTTGGGACTCACTTAGTTGCATCAGGTGTGTGAGGTCTTCCATGCAAAGAAGGAACAAATAGGGAGATAATGGGTCTCCTTGACGAATACCCTTATAGGGGGATTAGGGTTTTCCAGGAGACCAATTACATAGGACAAAAATGGAAGAGGTAAAGATACATTGGTGTATCAGACTACACCAGGTATCAGAAAAGCCTAGCTTCTTTAGAATTTCTATAAGCTAGTCCCACCTGACCCTATCAAATGCTTTGCTCATGTCCAACTTGATTCCCATAAGAGAAGTTTTCCCTTTGTGCTTGTGCATGGAATGAACAACTGAGCTAGAACTATGTCATCAGTAATCCTTCGGTTTGGCATGAAGGTTGATTGGTAGGGGAGATGATCTTGGAGAGAATTGGTTTAAGTCTATTGGCCAGGATTTTGGAGATGACCTTGTATGTAGTGTTGCACAAGCTAATTAGCCTAAACTCAGTAGGGGAAAAAGGGTTTTCTACCTTAGGGATAAGGATTAGAAAGGTGTTGTTGAGCTCTTTGAGGATGAATTTTGTTTGGAAGAAGTGTTGGACCATTTGGATTATGTCAGGGCCAATGACTTGCCATAGGTGTTTGAATAATTTGACATTGAATCCATTTGGGCCTGGTGGGACATATTCTTCACCACTTTGTGGATTTCAGTGGGAGTGGGGATGGCAATGAGTTTAGCATTTTCCTCTTCAGTAACTTCTTGAGAGAAGAGGTCAGTGACGGGGTTAACAGGATCAGCAGAGGTTCAGAGGAGATACTAGAGAAGTGAGAAGTTAGAGCATCAGAGATGTTCTTATGTTTGGAATGGGTAATCCCGTTCTTATCAGTAATGGACTGAATTATGTTTCGCCTTCTTCCGTTAAGGGTAACAGCATGAAAGTATTTGGTGTTTCTATCACCAAATTGGAGATTGTTTTCTTTACATTTCTCTTTCCAGAATTGTTCCTCCAGATCATACAAAACTTCTAAAGCTTGTATCTTAGAGTCTAGGACAGAGTCTATGGAGCCATCAGTATTAAGGTTGTGAGTGGAGATGATATCATCTAGAGATAGTTTGATGTTGGTTTGGAATACTCCAAACACCTCTCTATTCCACTTAGAGAGGTCTTTCTTGACAAACTTTAGCTTAGAGACTACCCTATGAGGGGGGGAGCCCCTAAAACGCTTTTCCCAACATTCCTTGATTATGGCTACAACATCAAGGCACTCAAGCCATAGAGAGAAGAATTTGTAAGGGATGGCTAACTTAGAGTTAGAGGGAAGAGGTTGCAGAAGGATAAGGGAGTGATCTGAAGCCACAGCTGGGAGGTGAGTAACAAAGGCATAAGGAAACCTAGTAATCCAATCTACATTGGCAAAAACCCTATCTAGTCTAGCTTGTATTTTCTTAGGGTCTTTTTGCTTGTTAGACCAGGTGAAAATGGGTCCAATAAAGCCTAAATCAACCAGACCTATATCTTCTATGATTTCTATGATGTTGAGGACTGCATCCTGATTGAAGGGCTTTCCTCCTTTCTTTTCAGAGGAAGCCAGAGTAAGGTTGAGATACCTATAATGATCCAGGGGAGATCCGCTTGGTCAGCCATTTCATGGAAAAACAACCAATCCTGTATTCTTTCTTTCTTAACAGGATTTCCATAAACAAAGGAAATGATGGTTTCAGCAGGGAGGGTGCTATCAGAAGAGGAGAAGATAATGTGAATCGTTCTATTAGTAGAGTTAGGATTTCTACTTTGGCATCGTCTGACCAGGCTAGAGCCAGCCCACCAGATTGACCAATAGAAGGGATAGTAAAGAATTTGTTAAAGCCACAGTTTTCTAAGACTTCGATAATCCTATTATCTTGGCATCTAGTTTAAGAGAGGAAAAGGAAGTCTGGTTTGTGCTAAAGGCAAGTTTATAAAGATGGTTGGTAGTAGTAGCAGGGCCAATGCCTTGACAGTTCCAAGAGAGGATGTTCATGATAAGGGAATAACTAAAAAGAAAAACTAGAGAAGGAAACAAAGGAGTCAGGCTAAGGTTAAACCAAAGCCTAACAGAAAGGTACACTAGCAAGAGGAGAAGCTAAGAGGGAGCAGACAACCAAAATCCTAAGCTAGAAAGCTGAAGAGAATAGTGAAGAAAGAAAAGATATGGAAGCAAACAAAGCTAAGAAAAAATGAAGAGAATCTAGAAGTTGATAAACTGAGCTAACCGTGAATCAAGTGCAACGGTTAAAGCCTGAGCATGAAGCATACAACCCTAAGAATCTAAATGAAGAGCATGGGAATGAGGGTTATCAAGTTACTTAGGGGTAATCCCAAACAAATTGGCACCGCCCATTAATAACGATTGAAATTTGTGCGTTGAATTCTTATCTCCAAATTAAATTATATGCAAATCGTACATTTTATTAAGTTGAAAGTTTTTCATTTCCAACTTTTTCCATGTTCTTGTTTATTTCAACTAGGACCAGTTACCATCGGATTGAGCATAATTCACAAAAAAAATGAAAATAACTGTGCCGAAAAAAACTAGCTTATAGCTAATCTTTTATTTATAGCGGCACTATACAGATTTACAATTGCAATAGTGTTGTCAAGCACAATGTCAATGGTCATTCGAGAGTACGAAAATTTAGAGAAATAATGGTTAAGAATTAATATTTAAATTACAAGATAGATAAAAATTGTGTTTTCATTGATAGAAATTTATGGGAAAGAAAAAAGAATACATTATCTACATTATCATTGTTCTTAATTCTTATTTGGGGTGAATCCAGCCTTACACAAGGGTGCGTAATTGCACCCCTTTGTTTTCTCAAATCTCCATCGGCTATCATTTTTTTACAAACCAATTTTTTTTCTAGCCTTATTTGCATCTCCTATGAAAATCTTAGTTGCACCCCCTTGCTTTTTCTTTCTTATTTGCTTCAATATTACTAAAAAGCCAACTCACTTTTTTGTTTGCACCCCTTCTCATGAAATCCTAGATTTGCCCCCTGAATTTCTTATAAAAGCCCAAATGCACCATATCTAAATAGGTAAATTTTAACAATCGGGTACATGATTCGTATATAACCAGAAAAAATTGCTCTATATAAGAAAATTATTTTTATTTAAGGAATCAAGGAAGGATTTTATTTCCCCAATTTATAAAAAAATTAAAGAAAATTTTCATATACAAATGCCCATGTCACTGCAATACAGTGGTAAAGTCATCATTAAGTAATACCAATGATGAGTTTGAAACTCGTCCGCAACAAATTTTGCATAGTCATTGAGTGATAATACCAGTGACGAGTTTGAAACTCGTCGGCAACAAATTTTTTACGGATCAGAAAAAAAAAGGAAAACCGTATACAAAGAAAATACTAAGCTTAAACTAGGATCCACAATTGTTGCACTTACTCATAGCATCATAGACAAGAGAGGTTCACATCAGTTTAGACCCTCAGAATTAGTCCAAATAGTTCTTGTCTTATCGGAACATAAATTAAATATGGAGGCTGCATTGTCATTGTATCAGCTAGATACTAATTTGTACAAGAGTCCTAATCAATGATACTGATAGTATTAAATATGCCAGTCTACAGAATTCTAAATTTTGTTGAGCGTTCAAGTTCATTTGTGGAATGTGGAGGATTGTGGCCACACACACTGTAACAACATTGTGAAGATTTCAAAGGTGGGTAAAGGTTATAATCAAGGAACTATACTGTCTAATCAATTTGGACGATACCTTGTCATATAACATGATATGTCAGTTTGAAATGTGATTTAACATAGAATAATACTAATAGTATATAGTATCTAAGAAACCACCAATTTTTCTTCTTTTTCGTGATGGAAAATCTCAAAAGCATACACTATTTAGAAGGACTGGTGGCCTTTCGAAATTTTGAAGAGAGATTGTTTGGAGGTCACTGGGTAAGCTGATACTGACTTAACCCCCTTCACGGACAAAAAAGTGAAGTGACGAATAGCCAAACCTGTTGAATCCAATCACATATTAACTGTAAAGATAGTCCAATTATCGCGCCAGAAATCTTGTCTTAATTTGTGGGCTGTGGCAACACTGCCCCGTATGCTTTTGGTTGTTTTCGATGGCACTGGCGGCAGGAGTGTCATCCGCTAAATGTTGAAACTCGATTTGCCACTAGTTTATGAAAGGGATTTGTAGTCGGGATATATACTACCTCCCTCCCTGAAAGCGCAAGTTTTACCTTTTCTAGGACGGAAAGAGAGTATAACATTAACGCCAGTCTTAAACTCGCGCAATTGATCTTGTTCTTAATTTTATTCTTGGTGTCGTTGGAGCAAGATTTGTGTAAAGCTGTAGGTTTTTGGCTGCCAACAACTTTGGCATTTAAGTCCAATTAGTGTATCCCTGCTCTAATAATTTTAAGTAATTGCTTTAGTTTATGGTTTGTTAGAAAGAAAGATAGGATTGCGCCATCCACACTATCCACAGAACTCAAAACTTTTTTAGTTTCGGAAGTATAGATAAAGACATTAACAAAATTTGATTTCAAGAATTTTAGAGTACGAAAATTGGACAACAATGCATGAATTATTTCATGCAAATTATTATTATTCTTTAGTATGTAACCGACAATTCTCTTATCTGTTTTGAACTTATTAGCTATCTAGCCAGACATTCGCGATTTTCTTTGAAATGATTAATTTGCTTACTTGTATCGATCAACCAATAATAATAATTCTGATTGGATTAGTTTGATGGGGGAGAGAATTGGGATTCCGATTTTGAGAAATGGGTGTTGCAACTCGCAATGCGTTGTGAATGTAATAGCATATTTTACATCGTACACGTGGCGTGAGATTAAAGCGGAAGCAACTTAATAAGCTACAACGAGTCGCATGGTACCCGCTCCAAGGATGCTTAGCTTTGAAGCTAAGGTCAAAAGTGTAAATGATACACCGTACACATGGCGCATATCTAAGAGCCGAAGCAACGTAATACGCTACGACGAGTTACACTATAACCGTTCCAAGGATGCTTAGCTTTGAAGCTAAGGCTAACATTGTAAATGACCCCTTAGATATTTATAGATATTTCCTTATAAAAGGAAATATGAATCGACTTTAGAGAAAAAAAAAAAGGGGAGGAGAGAAAGAGGCCTCAAACGCACTCTTCTTCTCCCACATACCTTCTTCTTCACATTTTCTTCCATCACGGACAGAGTTGGAGATTTCATGTATGGAGCTCAACTTTTTGTAACTAGACCTCTCTCAAATCATCAATAAACTTATGCACTTTTACCCGTGGATGTAAAGCATCAACGATGCCGAACCACGTAAATCAAATGTGTTCATTTACGTTTTCATTTGCTTATGATTCGATCTTTATTCATCATTCGACGCACTTAAATCATTGGTTGTTGAGAACAACGAAATTGCTCTCACAGTGAACGCCAAACCTGCATTAGTGCATGTAGGCCTGCTGGTCAGCCATGGATGTGTACATGTCCACTTTACTTGATCGCAGAGCGAAACGTCTACATTTTTGTGTTATTTTTCTGCCAGGGAAAGAGCTTGCCGTGTTTGTGTTCTTTCTTGGTATTATTGACGAAGCCAGACAGCCAGGTCAAAAGTTCTTGTGTGGAGTAGGGGTGAGGACAAAATGCCTACATTAAGTAGGAGATGGCAAAAGCATGTTCTCTTCGTCGTCCCACGAAAAATGATATTTTCATTTTATTTGATTTTTAATTTGGCATATTTTTGGAGAAACATGAAAATAAATAAAAATGAAAGTATCATTTTATTTTCGTTGAGATGGATATAGTATAATCAAATATGATATCGTTCAAAATCTCGCTCCTGAACTTGGTTGCAAATATGACAAGCTACCTACCACTTATCTAGGTATGCCTATTGGTGCAACTAATAAGAATTTAACAATTTGGGATATGGTAATAGAGAGAATGCAGAAAAACTTACGCCTTGGAAGAGAAGGAATCTAAACAAAGCTAGTAGACTTATACTCTTAAAGAGTTCTCTTGAAAGTTTGCCTACTTATTTCCTTTAAGAAAGGACCCATGACAGACATCCTCAAAAAGCGCTATTGTTCGCGGTGCCTATAGTTCTTTGTTTTGGACTTAGTAGAGTAGCAGGGCCCCCACTATAACTTGCTTTTTCATTATGTATTCGAGGGAATCCCTTCTAGGTCTTAAGTGGCTTTCCTGGGACAATGCTATGTGAAAAAGCAGAGGTACCGAAATACAACCAACTTTTCGTTTGGGCTCGTGAGACTTATGGTCAGATCTGGACGATCTCAAAAATCAATATCCAAATCTGTTAACCTGAGTTTGGATCACAAGGATCAGTCCAACGCAAGACAGGGTCTTTGTAAATCCAAGGGATGGATTGAAGACAACGATCAAGTTTATAATAACGTACTTCTTGTGTTTGCTTTAATTATATAATCAGAGAATATAATGCGGAAAGTAAAGCACACAAGACACCAGAGATTTTTTTAACGAGGAAACTACAACCTGTAGAAAAACCTCATGACCTCGTCCAGATTGAACACCGCACAGTACAAACTGCCTACAAACACTAGCCTACTATAAGACTTCAGTCTAGGATGTAGCAGAGACCAATTCTAACCCTCCAAGCGAACTGGCTACTGTCGCACTCCTTACGTCTCTAGATCCCCCACAGATCGCCACGCACTTGATTCCCCTAGATGACGTCCTTTACAGGCCTAGGAGTTGCTTTAACTGCTGTTAAAGGCTTGTGTCAATAATTCCGGCTTTGCAACCTAAATTATCAACTGTATGTTTGAACTGTCCTCTATCAGTTTGACATACACAAAGTGACTTCCTTCGGATTGCTCCAGGTCATACGGAAATCTACTTACAAGCGGGGGCTGACAAGTAAACCGAGTAAACTATGCCCAACTTGTCTCTACCTCAGTTGTACACGAAGAATCACTTAAGAAACTTATACAACTGGAGCTAACTAGGTCTTACAACACCGAGTGCAGCCATGCGTTGCTTCCTTTTAAACCTTGTATGTAACGTATCAGTTCTTGAATGGCCTTATATCAGAAGAGAAGGACCGTAGAATAGACAATAACGTAATCAGGTTACCAAGGTTACAGGCTACTCCGATTTCAACCATTAAGGTCTCAATCTCCTACCTGTGCTTCCCAACTCTCAAGAGAAGTCTTTATAGTCGTAGGTAAATCCCAAGAGGAACTTCTACCTAATAGAGGATGACTATACCACAACAAGCATTCACCGAAGTGGAAAGAGTTTTACGATCACTTCCACAAAGGACCTTCACTTATGCTTGATGCTTGCGGTTTTCGTCCTTAGACACCTCTATTTATAGCACTCAACAAGATAGGTTGCTTTGGAATAAAGAAACTAGTTACTTGTTCCACAAGTTTAGGAAACCCTAACTTGCAAACCAAGAACCCTAGATTTATCTCAATTGGAAATCTTTTATCATTTATCTTCCAAGTGTTTTATTAGCTCATAAACACTTCAAGATAGATATCCAACAGACCTGAGATAATCTTTATCTTATTGACACATTGAGAATCGTTAGATGGACCACAAAATATATTTTCGTGATAACCAAGTCCAACTAAGAGATAAGGAGTCAGAGTTTAACCCGAGTGAAAATCCCAGAGAATATTCACCTGGGACGGTTCGCAAACCGTCCATCTGAATCACAGCCAAAAGCATCGATTTTGAGGTTCACGTAGGGTACGCGTACAAAATGACACTTTGGAACTCAGGAGTTTTTCCTAAGTCATTGTTCACGAACGGTTCGGGAACCGTCGACATTCAGATTAGGGTTTAACTTGGATCCGCTGGAAGTTCTGGGCTTAACCAGTACTTAGACGTGTTAGACGTCCCTCAGCTATAATCCACTGGACTCTTGCTCAAGAGTACTCCTTTAGATTCACCCATATCCAACAAGTGATTTGCAAGCAAACCATTGCAATGGACAAATGGTATCGAATCTATCTCATGCATTCTTGTAAGCTTAGTATTCGCGGGAACAAATACCAACATAACACATGGTCATATAGACAAGAACACGATCTCAATCGCTATTAATATCACTACTAAAGTAGCCGATTATTTCGAAAGATAGAGTAAGTAGAATAGAAGAATTTCCATAAAAGTCATAACTCCTACTAACCTTTTGTCGATGAAGAATAAATGATGTCTTCTTTGTCTTCACAGTCTTCGTCTTCAAGGTCTCTACTACTTAGTCTATATCCCAATTCCGAAATCTAAACTCTAGTAGGCTAAATCAAGAATTGTGTTTTGACACCTAAAACTGACAACCAGCTTGACATACCAACGCTAGTGGGTTTGACCGGACAATGCCCTAACAATCTCCCCCTTTGTCAATTTTAGCGACAAAACCAATTTACATATGGGTTCAAAAGATATACAATTAAGTACTAACCAGATGTATCTAGATTTCTTGAATTCTTCAACTTCTCCCTTGAGTCTTGATGTGTTCATTAAACTCTTGTTGATGAATCCGTAGACAGCACCTTCAACATATCCAGCTCAAACAACCACAAAGGTACGCTCAAGCTTACATGTGTTAATATGCTAATCCCACATGTTGTTTGTGCAAAGAATAAGAATCTGAGCAAACTTTAAAGTCCGTGTATCAAAACTTTTAAAGTGATTCTACTCATTCCTTGTATGAAGCTTCTTCTCAGCTTTAATTACTCCCCCTTACTTGATACTTTGGAAAAGCACAACAAGTAAGCACATGACGTTCTCCCCCTATGGTTATCAACCACAAGAACAAGAACCATATGTATTCTCCCCCCATTTTTCACAAAAATATGACAAAGTAGTTCGAGACTAGGGTTTCATAAACCTATGAGATAGGTTAAGCTAAGTACTCACATACCAAGTTTAAGATGACATAACTAGGAAATCAGAACGATGATCTCTAAGTTGATTCATCTTTGGAGAAATATAGACACACTTTTCTCCTAATATTCCACAACCACGCTCCCCAAAAAGATTTGTTATTAAGCGCAAGTTTAAGTTAAGTACTCTCCCCCATGTGGTGTTATTCAATAAAGAACAACTACAAAGCCTAACATGGACAAACAATTTAATGTATCCAGTATTCCTTTGTATCGATTCTCTTTTCCTAGCCATTTTCTAAGAAATAAGAGTACGATCACAAAAAGTCCTCTCTTCTTAAAACAAGAAGGTAATATAACTTTTGTGATATCCATGACTTTGATATTCTAATCATCACTAGGGTAGTAATGATTAAAGTCATGTTTGCAATACTCCCAGCAAGATCTGGAAGATCACGTATTGCCCTCTAAGATACAAAACTCGTGTTAACGAGATTGGTTTATTCTTAGAGTAAAGGCTTAACTTTTTCACATGGAGTTTCACCAATAAGTGTGAATAAAGTTTTCCTTGAAACAAAGATTACGTTGGATCCATAATATAGACCGAATCCACGTATTTACGAGTTAGGAGTCTCTGTCAAACACTGCGTAAACATTCGAAAATATCTACCCCAAACGGTTCGTGAACCGCATGGACTTGAGTTTTAGACAGAAAACATGGATCTGAGGTAACTCGTAATGATCCTATAACCGTAGTACACCAAGAAAGTATACTAACATAACAAGAATGTCATGTTGGTAGGATTCACTCTTTGTTTAAAACAAAAGTCATAGACTTTGTTTGCAACTTGTCTATTTAAGAACCCTTAAAGCCAAGTTGAGTTAGAGAAACATGAAAGATACACATTCATATTCAAGGATTTGACAACCTTTGAACAAATGAATATTAACTTGATCAATGTTAATGACATCCCTCTATGTAATCTCCAACCGGGTTTGTGCCCTATTCTTGTGCTTTACCCCACCGTATCAATTGAAAGGGCACTACATGGTGAGGCTACACAAACACAATCAAGTTGTGTCAGGGTGAACAATTTCTTGTTCACCTTTGGTAGTCAAAACAGGAACTCCTACATCACTGGGTTTTTCACCAGAAGTAGTCTTTGGCTTAGAGTTCTTTGCCTTACCCTTTTTCCTGTTTTTCATCAGTGACCCAAGCATCTCATGATGTGATTTCATCATACCAAGCATTTTTTGGTTAAATGACACAATATTTTTCATGAATTCTCTTTGGGTAGCCTCACTAGGGTGATCATTCCCTTTGTCTTTTATTGCTCCATCAATATTATAAGCAATATGATCTTTCTTCCCATCTTTCTCATCAAGGTTACTTGAGAGAGAATTGGATTGACTATCCTTTTGTAGGTTAGTTGATCTCCAATTGGGAACATCAGATCTAGTCTTCGCTTGTACAAAGTTGTTTTCCTTTCTATAATTATGACGATTACGAGAGGACTTTGTAGAGCGTTTATAGGCAAAACTTGGCTTGTCATAATTATGTTTCGTATGCTTAAAGGTTGGACGTTCACAACCTGGATCGTTAGAAGATTCTCTGTTGTTGTTAGGTTTGACGTTAATCACCAAAACAACAGGAATAATCGAGCCATTGACTTTCTCATTCCTTTTACGGAATCTGTAACTTCTAGCCAAGTGACCTTTACCACCACAATAAAGGCAATTTTTAGTAACAAAAGGAGTGGGATGCTCATTGTTACCTGGATATGCGTGAGCTTTCTTTGGAGCTTGATAAATCTTGCTCTTCTTCTCCTTGACTGGTTGTAGAGGTATATCACCTTGAGGATCAGTAGTAACCTTAGGTTGAGAAGAATCCTTAGCCTTGACAAATTTCACCTCTTTGTTATTTCTTGGAGCGTATATTCCTTTATAGCCCAAACCTCGTGTGTCACGATGATTTTTACTCGCTCTTAACATTGAGGTTAATTTGTTAGAGCTATTGTTCAACTCTTTCAACGTCTTGATTTCAGCAAGAGCATTAGCCAGATCAGCTTCCGAGCTATTATTCAACTCTTTCAACGTCTTGATTTCAGCAAGAGCATTAGCCAAATCAGTTTCCAGACGGTTTTCCCTAGTGAGAAAAGTGTTTTCTTTTTTTTCGAAACACTTTTGTTGAGTGACTATCTTAGCATCAGATGCAATAAGCTTTTCATTCAACTTACAAAGACTATGATGAAGATTTGCCCCTTCCAGTTCTTTCGAACTTAACTCTTTGCCAAGATCTTTTACTTTACTATTGAGAATATCAAAAGAAATATAAAGACCTTGATAGCACCTTTTCAAATTCTTATTATCTCGAGAGAGTTGAGATAGAATTCCAAGGAGCATAGAGTTGGGTGTGCTCTTCAAAGAAGGAGTTAAAACCTTAACGATAGCTGAAACATCCTCTTCTACTTCTCTCTCAAAGTCTGAATCGAGATCATCATCATCCATATGCATATTCTTTTGGAGGACGGATTCCCAATATTCAGACTCTACATCATCAACAGGAGTATCTTGTCTAGTAGATCCAATCAGGGCTTGTTCAGTCCTTGATTGCGAAGAAGAAGTATCGTTAAGATTTGGTTCAACACTGTTGACGAGATCCACTTCTGCATGCATAACAAAAGTGCCTCCAGATAGTACGTTACAAGCGTTTACGCTTAGGACCATTACTCACAAGCCGCGATAAACACAGACAGTTACGTCTTTTATGTGTTCACCGGCTCTGATACCAATTGAAAAAGCAGGGGTACCGAAATATAACCAACTTTTCGTTTGGGCTCGTGAGACTTATAGTTAGATCTGGACGATCTAAAAAATCAATATCCAGATCTGTTAACCCGAGTTTGGATCACAAGGATCAGTCCAACGCAAGACAGGGTCTTGGTAAATCCAAGGGATGGATTGAGGACAATGACCATGTTTATAATAACGTACTTCTTGTGTTTGCTTTAATTATATAATTAGAGAATATAATGCGGAAAGCAAAGCACACAAGACACCAGAGATTTTTTTAACGAGGAAACTACAACCTGTAGAAAAACCTCGGGACCTCGTCCAGATTGAAACTGCCTACAAACACTAGCCTACTTAGATCGGAATAGCATTCACAGAACATTGATTCAACTTCCCTCTACGGTTGAAAAAAAGTTAAATACAATTATGAGGAAATTCTTGTGGGGTGAATATGATGAGACGAAGAAAATGAGTTGAGTGGTTTGGTGGAAAGCTTGTAGACCTAAGAAGAAGGGAGGTTTAGGTTTAAGAAGCTTGCGTACAGTGAATAAATCTTTTATGGCTAAGTGGCATGCAGGGACGGAGCTAAAGCCAAGCCAAGGATGGCTGGCGCCCCCTATTTTTAGAAAATTCTTTAATAATCCTTTGATTTTCCATATATTTAGAAACAAATCTAGGGACAACCATCCCCCCCCCCCCCCCCTAAAATGTTGTATTTATAGTTTAGCCCTCCTTGAAAAAAAATTTGGCTCCGTCCCTGGTGGTATGCGAGATTTGCAAAGGAGAAGACATCACTGTGGAGAACAATAATCTGTGAGTGTAGATGGTGAAAAATGGGAGAGGGACAAAAATGTAAAACCACTCTCTAATTACGCCTTGCTTAAAGGCAATCGCCTATTCAGACACATCTCTATAGCTCATAATGCAACCTATTCTACGAGCTGAATATACTCTCTATGAGTAGTATAACTCCCGGTGGAGAGGATAATATCATGGTGCAGTACCGATAACCTCACCAACATGTAAACCCATCAATTTGCTTCATGTCGACATCGCCTCGAATTCCTCGATACCAGAACTAAATTGCTCAATGGTATGTGGTGGAGAGTTAACAGAGACGCATCCTCACAGATTTCCTCTTAAAGTATGACTCGACATCCGAGTCTCAATGAAAACCTCAGAAGTACCGCAGCTCTAGGCCTGCCCAGAGCTCTCTGAGAAGCATACAACAGCCTAAACACACTTAGGCAAACCACACTCTAAACAAAAATGGTCTAATATACCACGGATAAGCACGCCATGACTTACAACACGCTATAGCGCAAGCGCACAAATACGCCATAGCGCAAGTGCACAAATACGCCATAACCAAAGTGGCATAGCCTGAATACGAAAAGATTAGCCCTGGTCAGACACTAAGGCCTCAGCCTCTAGGCATGGCGCCATAAACCATGACGCCACAACAAAGCTGGCCTTGGCCAATGGCCAAGGCCGTGGTCTCCCAGACCATGGCGCCATGAACTATGGCGCCACAACAAAGCTGGCCTTGGCCAATGGCCAAGGCCGTGGTCTCCTAGACCATGGAGCCATATCAAAATTGGCCTTGGCCAGTGGCCAAGGCCGTAGTACAAATGTTGTGGCGCCATTATGCATGGCGCCACGAGATCCAACCTTAGCCCAAGGACAAGGTCGTTGCTGCTACACGATGGCGCCATATCCATGGCGCCATGAGTCCCTGGCCTTGGCCAATGGCCAAGGCTGCTGCTATATGTCCACTATACGTGTCTCTAAAGCGCCACACTTACGTTGGCCACAAAGTCATAGCCACACGAAGTTGTTCATACTCAATACAACCATGCAATATCTGCATACCACTCGAGATATCAAAACATCACACGGGGGGGGGATAACTTTAGGGGTATTGGTCTGGTGGTCTACGGCAGTTAGAAAGAAACTGATAGAGATGATGGACAGTTTGAGAAGGTGGTGCTGAGTGGACATATTCTACACGACTCTAGCAGTTACAGAGCACAACCCATGTCCTCCACTCCTCCACTCTTCCACGACTTCCACCTTCTCTGTCGAGAGATCAGGGTGAGTTCAACACTATAAATAGAGGCTTCCTCTATCTTCCAAGGCAGAACATCTTTTCCGGAGCATTCATAAACATTCTCAGAGCCAAAACACCTGAGCAATACAACACGCTTCTAGCCTTGGAGATTTCCAGTCAACCTTACGACGGAGATCCTGAACTCTTACACCCAATAACACACATCCTCAACCTGATCTCAAGTTTCTTCGTGAACTATATACACCAAAACTTTTATTTGGTTCGTGAACTATATGCAGAACATTTGGACGATCTCAAAAGTCAATATCCAAGTGAAACCTGAGTTGATCTATATATCAAGATTCACAACAAATTGATAACGTACTAAAGTTACTTTTACTTAAAACAATCGGAGAATTATATTGCTGAAAATAAAGTACAACAAGACACCGAAAATTATGTTAATATGGAAACCACAATCTATGTGAAAACCCCCGGACGTTGTCCAGTTTTGAACACACGTTGTATTAAGCCGTTACAAACACTAGCCTACTACAACACTTCAGACTAGAATGTAGTTGAGACCGAATATACCCTCCAAGCTATATTCAGTTGCAGTTGTTCTCTTAAATCTCTTGGATCTCGCAAAACCCTACGCACATGATTCCCCTAGATGATTTCCTTTACGGGCCTAGGAGTTTCTCCGTAGTCTTTCGTGAAGACTAGCGCTACCCTGTCTCTAACATGACGCCTAATTGTGAGTTCCTTTAGATACGATCTAAGTTAACGAAAATCTCGCATTGTTCGAAATAGGGGTTACATGCAGACAACGCCTAAATTGATGCTACCTGAAAAGTGCTGATCCGAACTCTATGTATATATCGAAACACAATTGGATCTTTTAAGGATTACTCAAATAATCAATGCCAAACGAAGTCCTAAAGTTATTTCCAATGTCGGAAACTGCAAGAGTTTAATTACTTAGAAATCACATGGAGTTTGATTATCTCTACAATTTGGTTTCAACACAATTTCGCAAAAGAACAAACTTATTCGTACTTTGAAAGAAAAATATTTAGTGGTGTACTCGGTTCCTTCATATTTTCAGAAATCACTCACGTTGTATTTATCCGAGTCTCTGCTAAATCTTTTGAGGTGGCTTCCTTCAATTTTTGTGCACCGCGACTCTCTTTCCAGGTTCGGGGCATCATTATTTTGTCTCGCTCAGTTGTTTTAATGATCTTTCGGTATTGCTTCGCTAATATCTTTCTCACTTTAAAGTCCTTCCTTCTTTGGCCTTCTCCGATGTCGTAGTTTTGAGTTGTTTCCCCCTGGTTCATTTCCTGCTTTTCTTTGCCGATCTCTTGGCATCCATTCATTTCTTCTCCCTTGTTCTGAGCTACATGCCGCTATGCCAGACTCCAACGAATTATATTCCTTCAACGAAGGATTGCATTAATGTTTTCATATTCCCGTAATTCACGGTTGTTGTATTGCTACTTGTCGGTTTATATGCTTGATTTGTGCTATGGTCGTGTTCTCTTTTTTGGGAGGTGTGTCCGCAACGTTTTATTCGTGCCATTATCTTGCCCTGTCAACTGTCATTTTGTATTTTTATTGTCCCAGGCTTTCTGGTTTGCGGGTCCAACATCGGATGGTATTTGCTTTCCTTATCAAGCGTCGAGCACGTTGTGTTTTGGTTCCGGGAACGTTTTCTTGTTAAAGCGAGCTGGATATCCTTTGATTTTTTTCTTATGCATTTTGCACCATTGTCTCCTGGCTTTGTTTACAGATAAATCCGCTTATGATTTTGCATTTGTTGTTCAAACGTGGTAATCTGCTGGATCTGCTACAAGTTCATAATTTTGATGTGTTTGATGGGTGGTTCGGGTAGATATGAATCAGATATTGTATGTATATGTCTTGGAGCCTTTTGAGAGGTTTTAGGCAGTTTTGAACTAGATTTCATTCTACATGCATGGTTTGGAGCGGTTTTGGGTTGATAAGCGCTAGATATATCATGATTGTGTAGCTAGAGATGATTAAATGACAGTTTTTGGTGGTTAAGGGGTAGATTTAGTGGTTTTGAGTTTAGTTTCTTGTGAACATGCTTATATCTCATGTGTGCGTATGTTTTTTGAAGTTGGTTTCGAGGATAGTTTGAACTCCTTACTTCATTAACTAACTTACTACGTGATCTCTTTGTGGGAAGGTGAGGTTCGATCCCCTTGTGTCGGAGCATGACGGAGCTAGGGATAACACAAGAGAAGATAATAAGTGAAGTATTATTAGGTTGAGTCATTTTCATGAAGGCAAAAGGGTAGTATTTATAGGTATCATGAGATATACCTTACATGATACCCTAGTACATGGACTACCCGAGGTAAGTTATACTTTCCGGTCAACCCACATGTCGGGTGTCGGGTTACTATAGAGGACTCACCATCTCAGGTTACGTTCCATATGCTGGGTGGTAAACCTACGACGTACAATATGCCAGACCATATCAGTGTAGCATAATTCTATGGAACATGTTGAATATGGTACCCGCATTATGGTTGATAGAAATAAATACATTACATATACATCTAAGAATAACGAGCCAATTGATGGTGGTTTTTGGCGAGGAGGTCGCAAGAGTAATTTTGCACCAATTTCTGGCATCTTGGCGTCGTCAGGTGAATGGCTCAAGGCAAGGTATGGATTTATTTGCAGTAGGGATAAGAGAATTGGCCACCATGGCCATATTTTGATTTTTTTTATGGTCCACATCCTATCTATCCCTATCCTACACGGCCATCCTAGCCTACACGACCACCCTAGCCTAAACGGCCATCCCATTCTATGGCTTACACGACCATCCCATCTCCTCACGCCTCCTTGTCCTTTTACCTTGGTTGTGGCTTATGCCACGGTCCCACTTTCTTTGATTGGCCATAAACTAATATCATGGTCCCACTTTGTTTGCTTGGCTGTGGCTTAGGCTACGGCCCCACTTTTATAGCTTGGTCATGTTAGCACCATCTCCCACTTTATTTGCTTGGTCGTGGCTTAGGCTAGGACCCCACTTTTATACCTCGGTCATGGTTAACACCATGTCCCACACTTTTTTATTACTCGGTCATAGCTTATGCTATGACCCCACTTTTATTGATTGGCCGTGGCTTATGCCACGGCCCCACTTTTATAGGTCGGCCATAAAACAATACTATGATCCACTTTTATCACACGTCCATAGCTTGAGGGTCTCACTTATTAATCCTAAGTCATCTTTACTTATAGGGTAGGTCTACCATTCCAAGTTCTAATTGATTATAGATTCCATAATGTTGTGGTTTCCTAATCAAATTCGGAAATCAGACAGATTACGAATTATTTCAAAGAACGATTGATACGTCTAATTCGTAAGGATTCAGGAAAAACTTCCTTCATGAAAGTTGTTCATCTGCGAGTGTCCCATGACATACTAAAATTTCATAATTTTTAGAAATATAGGCTGGCCTGGGCGAATTTTAGAGTAAGTGACGTGTAAACTGTCTAGAAATCTGAATATGACCTAATGTTATGGTTCATCCCTATACATCCTATAGTAGACTTTCTACTAAGATTATTATGCTATGCAATATAGCTTATTATCATTCATGCATCCTATCTTTAGGTCTTGAATTAGCAATGCTTATGCATTTTTGGTTGTGGCTACGCTTTGTTAGCATAACCTGGCTTTTCTCCTGATTACAGACTTGCTTCTATAATCAGTGCTACATTCCTTAATCATGGCTCATGGCTATGACTTATATTATTTTAGACATTCATATGTCTCTATTACTCAGGGAATTGGTGCATTATATGCCACAAGCCAATTTCTCATATTTATGGCATACGAAGAGTCGTATTTACTTGACTATTGCCACAGAGGGTTGTTGAAATCCCCTCAGCCTAAATGGCGATTGCATAGCTCAATCCTTAGACTATTATTATTGGTTTAAATGGAGATTGCCCGGTTCAATCCTTAGACCAAGCCTAAAAGAGATGCACAAGCTTATCGCTTAATTCTCTATTTATATGCAAAGTCCTAAGCTTACCAGTAAATGGTACGACTTGCACTTAGTCAGCTTTAACTTAACAAGTATTCAACACTTAAATAAATCTTACGAGAATCAAGTAAGTTACATGGGGGGATATTCTTTAGGGTTTTGGTTTGGCGGTCTACGGCACGTGTGATTGCAACGGCTCAATCACTCAACGGGAAAAAAACTAAGTCGTGTGAACGTTGCTAGAAAGATGGGATGAGAAAGTGGGCTGTTAGTCTTCCCTAATATTAGGCGCAAGACTCTTAAAAGGTGACCCCACTTAATCCACTCTCTCACTTCTTACGAGATCAGTTGGAATTATATTGCTATAAATAGGTCACTCGACCAGTTTGGAAAACAAGTTCAACAAGTTCATCAGAACAATCAGTTTAATTCAGTGCAGTACAATCAATTCATCTCATCGATAATTGATTAACTCTTCTCATTCAGCGTTCAATATCTAGTGAGAACTGAATATCCATTCTTTTAGCAATTTTATTCACAACATCACAGAAATCATAGCAATTCTCTGATCTCATCTTTCTCTGCTTTCCTCCCTTAAACCAACCTTATTTCCTCTTCTTGTAACTGAAGCAATACTCGAACGACCATTTCTTGGTTTAGGCGAGTCTTGTTCGATCTTGACCTCTCGAATACCATTACAACTTCATACTTTACCCCTTGGATTCTCTTTATTGTTTTACACCTAAAACACTATGTCATATGCGTCTTCAAACCCAGTTGCCAAGGCTACGCTATCAGCCATGCATGCCTCTTCTAAGACGGAAATCAAGGTTCTGCCACCTAATTTTGAACTGGAAACACCGGTAAAAACTGATCAGTTAATGTCGATTAAGGTTCAGCTAGGGAGGACATTGCTGCTCCGATATTGTCAAGGCCACAATTCCAACTGATGCTACTGATTCTGTTGCTCGGTAGGTGCCACTGGATGTTGTTGGTACCAGAGCTAGTAGTGCGGTTTATGAGGATGAAACTGAAGTTCTTATTCAACCGCTTCAGAATATTTGTTTTGCAAACTTGAAGGGAAGAATGGCCAATGACCTTGATTTTAAGGGGCGGTTTGAAGTTGTTTTCCATAAACATTGGAAACTTCTTAATGAGAGTAAACTAAAACCTGGTATATTTGACCCTGATCTGTCACGAGAAACTGCACAACAACGAGCTGTTGCACAGGCGCAGTTGGCCAATGAAGTTGCCAAGGCTTTTACAACTCCCAAGAATCCCAAATAGAAATGCTAATTGGGGTAATGGTGCTGCAGATAAGCCTGGTCCTGTAACAAAGGCTAAGAAAAATCAAAAAGCGAAGAAAGGGAAAAAATAGTTCAACCAATTGTTTGTTAATCCTTCCTTGGCGAGCTTGGATATAAAGATTAGGGCTTCATTGCCCTTTGCTTTATTGGACATCTATACTTACAAAACAGAAGTGTATTTTGTGTCACAGAACGGCCAGGATACCTTTTAGTTTGTTTAAGTGGTGGCCAGGATCTTCCCATCCTTCCCAGTGTAAACTTCTATAATTAATCCAATGCTTATCCTCCCTCCCTCTCCACGTCCACCTTACCTTGATTAGCTTCTTTACTCCAGTCTTTAATTCACTGTTTCATAGTTTTTCCCTCATCAAGGAAACCTTCTGAACATCCCGTTATCAATGAGAATACCATGATCCTCTGTAACTGAAGAGATTTCACGCTCAAAGGTCTTTTGGTGGGTTTTTATGTACATAAATGGTGTGAGAAAAACGTCCGCTTTCAATGCATTTTCGGGTATAAATTGTGTGATTCTGACTCGATGAAGTACCA
>JAJJMA010117016.1:0-11557 GCA_023529015.1 Papaver nudicaule
GATTTAGTCCACGAAATCAGGCTTACCTCATCAACAAAGAAATGTATATGAAACCTATAAAGAGCCTAACGTTCTCCTAAGCCTCTCGCTTGTCTTGTGGATTTCTTTGCACCTTAACAATTGGTATCGTGTCGTCTTACTTGTCATTCTAGTATCTGGTTTGGTTTCTCTTCACATGTGGAATCTAGATGCACAATCAACTCGCTTAAGTTTGAAAACTGAGCTTGCTACACCTCCTTAATAAGTTTTTATGTAGCATTTAAAATAAAACACATATTGCACTCCAAACAACTGTTGTGGTAGCTCTAACTGGTATGTCAGGTCTCCTATCTTCTTAATTATTTGTCCTATGTATTTTCAGACCCCATCACAATTCTCTCGCAGGAAGCACCTTAACTAGGTAACACATCATCTCAAATCTTCCAAGCTTCACGTGGTCATAGTCGTTGTTTTCTTTTGCCTCTGTTGTACCTTACTAAAGCAACCTTAGCTACTAGGAATCCTCCGTTACTAGCATGTAATGAATCAGAGTCTAACAAAAACAAATAATTTTCCCTTTTACTAGTGAACGACAAGGACTTTCATTAAAAGCCTTAAATAAAATATATCAATAAACGTCGTGACTACAACCATTTAACAAATATATATATATTCATTCCAGTTATAGCCTATGTGCGACCAATATCCTCTAATAATTAGTCTACTAACTGGTTGAACCTTAATGATTAATAGGTGTAAACATGTACTAAGGTCTAGCTCCAAACTCATAGCATACTAACCTCCTTCTTAAATATGGAACTGCTGTCCGAAAGACTGCGAAATATACTTCATACAAACACAATATTGGTGGTTTACATAGTTTTGTATTTGCATAGGGCTTACATATGCGCTAATATAAATAACCAAGGAGATGTAATCATACCAGGACACATCCAAAACAGCCCCTCCAGCAATCATGTGTATATATATATATATATATATTACTTTTTATTTTATTTTCTTATGAAACACGAAACCCAAGAGTATCCAAGGCATACACAATACCTTAAACTCAACAACAATGGTCAACCAAAAGGTTAACCACACATATTAAGGACCACATAGAATCTTTGTCTAACAGTCACGCAACAAACATCAATCAAGAAGCAAAAATTAGATAGTTAACCCCTTTCTTTCTTTTTACAGTTCAAAATTTAGTTTAATCTCATTTTAAATGTTAGACTAATAACCACACGATAAATGTGGGACCGATGTCTCCCACCCAAACTAGAGAAATCAACCACCACTCTGGTAGCTCTTCTTGCACTAGCCCAACTATACTCAATTCGAACACATCATGCTTATCTACAAATTAATTTATGAATATTGTTCTCAGACAATATCATGCAACTTGTAAAGCCATAAGAGTAACCAAAATACTATGCTAAGCGGAAATGTAAATATTAAAAACGTATTTACTCTCTCGAATTACTTGACTTTGTACATAGTTTATATAAATTTTCATACTTTATCAATTTAAAATTACTATAAGCAAGAATCAATATTCATGTTCAAAAACAAACTGCTCCTTGAGCTTTCAATTCGTAATTCACAATAAATCACCAAAAAGTCAAATCGCGAAGGTAATTAAATAGGTTATGATAATTCAATTGTCAACATTTCCAGTTCAAGCAATATTTGGTGGGTTCACATTTCTATCATCACTAATTAAGGATCAAAGTAGAGACTCCAACCACCAAATAATTTATCATCTTACAAAAGCATACAAGGTAAGAAGTCTGTCAAAGATATAAAAGGGATAATTCGTAAGAGCTCCACGACTACAATTGTAGGGGACATATCCAACTGATTGGAAGGAATGCATTCAAATGACATTTTCAAAAGATCCGTCTAATGTTTCTTTCAGGGAACCTATGTTTACCATATTATCCTCGAGTACGCAATAAGTAGTAATAATGTTCTCAAATAATATAATACAACTTACACAACCCCTTAAGTCCATTTTATGGACTTAGAATATAAGAGTATAATTATACGCATATCCAATAGAACCAATATTGTATACTTCTATATTGTTGGAAATGAACTTGTTTTCATAAGAAACAAAATTTATTATTCTCAAAAACATCGGTCGTTCTTATTTTCTTACAAGACCTCTCACGCTAGAGTTGAACTTATAGACTCACTACCACTCCGCTCAATTACAATTTCATTTGCTAACACAGATGCCTTATTTACATGGGAACTTAACCGACCCCAAGAAGACTCTAAATTCTAAACAAATATCTCCTGCATCCAACAACGACCACACCACACTAGAATACTAGAGAATGATCGTCATCTTAGGAATATTTTATGTAATCTCATGGCATTCTTATTAAAGACAGTAAGTTCTCTACACAATAAATATTTCCAGATTACTGATAACAACAATATTGTAAAACTAATCACTAAATATCCAAAATCAAGGGCAACACTTGTATGAAATACAAGACAAAAGTCTAACATATTGGAGCTCATTACACAAAATTAGAGTCCAACCTATAGTTCGATATGGAGCTCATTACATAAAATTAGAGTCCAACTTATAGTTCGATATGTCAAAATGTACAAAGTAACTTGCGACTCAAGTGGACACGGTGAGCACTTATCCACCAAATGCCTACACTAGTAGAATCTGGCTCTTTTGCCACGCGACATATCTTGTAAAAGGCCACGCTAGCTATAACAGCCACGCGAAAAATTGCCTTTCGCGTGGCCGTTCTTAACAAAAAACCACGCTCGCCCTTATCGCGTGGCCAAAGGGGTCAACTACCAAAATAAATGGCCACGTATTTTTGTTGTTCGTATTTCACGTGGCCGTTGACCAATAAAAGGCCACGTGATGCCATTCTAACGTGTCTGTTTATGAGCTGGTAAACAGCCACGCCAACTTTGTCACGCCATGGAATGGCCACACGAGGTCGATAGGATTTAACGTGGCATTTGATAGATATAAAACCACGTGAGATATCTTACTTTGGATGCGTGACAAGAATATTGGACTTTTGTGGACCGGGTTAGTTTCCCCAGTCCATAGGCTCTTTTACAAGATAGCCCATGCAACAGAGAGAAGTCCTACACGCGGACTTATGAAGGGCTGAACCAGTCTCAAGCCCATTGTTAGGCCCCCACTCCATAAGCTCATTTAATCTCACACCTTAATGATGGGCTTAAGTTAAGGATACAGCCCATGATAGAATTTTCTCAAGCCTAGTAGTGACTAATTTTAGAGGAATCCTAAGACCAGAGACGGACCTATGTGAACCGGGTCAATTTCTTAGACCAAAGGCTTTTCTTTTGACAAAATAGCCCAAAAGACATAGTGACAAGTATTTATTAAAGGTTGAACCTGTTTCAAGCCCATTGGTAAGTCCTCCACTCCACAAGTTCAGCCCATGCTAATTTTTTCTTAAGCCTGGTTTCTGCCACTGACAGACGACTTATGAGGAAGCTAAACCAGGCTCAAGGTCCAGGGTTAGCTTTATAATCCACTAGATAGTTTTACACCTTATAACGTAAGATTTAAGCCAGAGAAAATAATCTTTTGAGCCTAATGTTTGTAAAGTGTTAACTTAAGATTTATGCTCAGGCAAATCATTTTTAAGAATAAAGTCTGGGAGGTGTAAGAAAACACCTTATGGTCATGGAGATAAAGAGTTCACCAACTATACTTTACAAGTGACTGTCATTTAGGTCGACACCATGTGTACTGGTCTATACCATTTTAATCTTAAACTTAAATTACAATACAAGCTGGAACGCAAGAGGGTCTACTGAGTCTTGCCCGTTTTTTTTAATTGTACAGCTAACGATGCAACAACTTAGAACGCACACACAGTACTCCCAGAAACAACTTAAACAACACATTCTTTTCCTCCAGACTTTATTTACTGGCCTAATTATTGTGAGTGCAATTATTACTGTTTTGCCATCTTTCCAAATGTGCATGCAACAAATTTTCTCTGCAGATAAGCCTAGCCTAGCCTAATGCCTTGTTAAAAGCAGATTGACCATTACTGCCATATGCAACATCAGCTCCAGCTCCAGCTCCAGCTCCCACAACAACTACGGATTGACTGAACAATTGAGTGAATTCTTCCGCAGTTTCAATAGCTGCAATATACAACTTCCCCCTGCACGTTGTTAACCAATCTGCACCATCACAAATTACCCCCATACACTTAATCTTCACCATGACCAGTTTCGGGCGACCACCTGTAAGCACTTCCAAGCCAGAATCAGGAATAAGGCATGCTGTAATACAAAGTTTTGTGGATAATAAACAAAATTTGCAGCAATACATGAAGTCTTCTTGGTAAGGAAGAGAATTCAAAATACTTAAAAGAGCTTAATGGAATAAACAAATGTGCTGGTGTTGATATGTTAACACAAACTAGAGAGTAGAAATGAACTCAGGTCAAAGGACATCAGGTCGGACGATCTAAAAAGAATAGAGAAGAATGCTATAAAAATGGAAGAAATGCACACTTCTTATACAACAAGTCTCACATTATTAACATAAGCAATTCAAATCAGTAATCTGGAAATTCTCATTTCAAATGTGGTCAAAACTATTTACATATTCTCATGTTCATTACCATTTACACTGCACATTGTTCATCTGGTTCTGTACCATTCAACAGATTCGAAAGTTTAAAACTAGGAAACCGATAATAGACTACCTAGGAAAGTATTATGAGCCTAACAACGTACAATACCTTGCCATTCATCACATTTGAGTTAGCATAGGATTTTAGTAGTTAGCTTCGTAATCTACCTTGGTATCCACCACCGGTTGCTTGCCTCTGCAGAGTGAAGTGAGTTAGCTTACAGCCTAACATTAGGCCACTGAGTCCAGCTACAGCAGTAATAACTCCATAGCTTTAGTACTTGTCAGTTGATGTGTTCGAAGTTTAGGAAGCTACGACACTTGATCCGGATGCAGGAGCCACTGGGGTTGTTGCATTCTCAAGGCCTGAAAGCGCAAACAAATAAGAACTTCAGCATTTGACATATAACTTAGTAATATTAGTCTGATCAATTAATAAATATATTCCAAATACCACTTCACATTTTACATTCCACCAAAAAAACAGTGTCATTTTTCAATTCAGTACATGGACATTTGAAGCTATCACCGGTACACAAAGATATGCATCTACTCTAATTCCTACTATTGGCGTACTTCTAATTTTCCTACTATTAGCTGTAGACATGACAAAGGTAGCTAGCTTTTTCACTGTGCAAATTCAGTTGCATATGATTCTATATGTGCTATCTACAAAATCATCAGAATCACTAGCCTAGGTAGATTATAAAGTAAGAAATGTAAACAGAAGTTGTTAAGGGGAAGGTAACCAAGACATTACAGTAGATATACCTGTAGCTAAGCCACGGCTTTGACCATGCCGACCATTCTCTTATCTACACAGCTTTATTTGTTGTTGCGACCACAATTCGTCATCTTGAACCAAAGAACTCATGGCACTGTTGCAAGTATTGGCTGAGACATCTGTTTGGTATCTGCAAAATGACAACATAAACAGTTCAGTACAAACATTCTGTATTGTCTTCATGGATTGATTTAAAGAACAATGAAGAGTGAAATTCAGTAGCACAAATCTACCTTTACTAGGGTTTGTTCACCTTCTTCTTCGCGTTCATCTGCAAACAAGTAAAAGTTTACAAAACTTCAACTCCAAATTCTTTCACGAAGTGCTGGTGGCAGTGGTGTACATTTTCATTTTCACGGCTTACATTACGCTGACTACCAACAGAACCACCATCAGTCCAACACTGATACAATCACACTCGATTCGATTTTCAAATAATACCAAAATCGATGTAATCCCTGTAAAATCAAATAAAAAAATTAGCTTCCGAATCCGGCAAAGTATCAGCAAAACCTAACTGAAATCATCCAAAATTGAAACTAAGAAATAGAAATCGAAGTATATGGGTAAGAACAAATCAAACCCTAAAACTAAGAATTCAAATTAAAAGTTAAAAAGAAAGAAATCTTACCAGAGATTTCAGGTTTCCTTACCATAATCTTCTTCCTTCTGTAATCAAAATCTGAAGAGATTTTTCCACAACAGCTCTTTTCTTTCCTGCTAGGGTCACCATCACAGTACTGCTGGTGTTTCCTCTCCCTCATACATAGATCTAATGAACAGAATAAAAGAAATGGATCGATTTATTTGAGATTTGTATGTGGTGTTGGTGGTGAGGTTTAATGAACAAAAGAAATGGATCGATCTAGACTGGTGGTTTAACAGATCTAGACTAGTTTTTTCTCTGTTAATTAAAAAATCAGCATATCTACTCTACTAGAAGTATGATTCATCTAGTCTAGTGGATCCGATGATTTTCTATGATTAACGAGAAGTTGCAGCTTTGATCTAGACTGGTTTTTTCTCTGTGAGTGAAGGAGAAAGAGAAGAAGAAGAATAAGACGCAGAAAGAAAAGAGAGAGAGAAAAAAAAATTAGAACAGTGAAGGGAGGAAAGAGTTTAGATGTTTTGTCAAGGATAAGGTAGGGGAGATGAACGGTGGAGAATTGGTTTAAAGTCTTCCAACGCATCAAAGATAATATGGACGGTGTTCCGATCGGATAAGGATAAGGTAAAGAGATGAACGGTCGAGAATTCTTTTAGATAGTCATAATGGATTGAGTTGAAACTGGACGGCTGCTATTCATTCTAAAAAATTAATCGACGGTGGCGAATCAGTTTGGATAGTCATACGGATTGTGTGCTTTCTCAAGCTCGTGTTTTTAGTTTTTTTCTTATCAACCTTCGATGCGATGAAGAATCCGACTTAGGGGATCAATTTAGTGATAATCTATCGAACATTTATAGGTTTTGTGTGAATAATACTTATAGATTTGGTGTTCCGGTAGAAGAATTTGATTTATAACAAGACGTTATTAAGCAAAATATGAATAAGAACATTCGGTTTAGTGTTTCGATCGAAGAATCCAACTTGTCCCAAGTAGTTTTTAACCAAAATATGATCAATACCTATACATTTGGTGCTTCTACGAAAAATACGACTCGTCAAAAGACGTTATGAAGCAATATATCACTAGGTTTGGTGTTTCAACGAAGAATCCAACTTATCACAAGACCTTATTAAACAAAACATGATCAATACAAATGGTTTTGGTGCTTCGACGAAGAATCCGCCTTGCCAAAAGATGTACTAAGCAAGATATCATTAGATTGGTGTTCTGATCGAAGAATTCGACTTGTAAGAAGAAGTTTTAAGCAAGATATCGTTAGGTTTAGTGTTTCGATCGAAGAATCCAATTTGTCCCAAGTAGTTTTTAACCACAATATGATCAATACCCATACATTTAGTGCTTCGACGAAGAATTCGACTCATCAAAAGACGTTACGAAGCAATATATCACTAGGTTTGAGTTTCAACGAAGCATCCAACTTATCACAAGACCTTATTAAACAAAACATGATCAATACCAATGGTTTTGGTGCTTCGACGAACTATCAATCTCGAAGCTCCGAGTGAGTTCTAACTCCAAATTTAGCAGAATCCATCATGGAAACTAGCAAATATGGAGATCAGGTGTCGATTCGAGCTTCGAACGTGGTAGAACGACATACGAACTATCAAGATCGGTGCTCCGAGTGATTTCTAACCTCAAATTTACCAGAATCCATCATGGAAACTGATAAATATGGAGCTCATGTGTCGATTCGAGCTTCATATGTGGTAGAACGACATATGAACTATCAAGATCGATGCACTAAGTGACTTCTAACCTCAAATTTACCAGAATCCATCATGGAAACTAAAAAATATGGAGCTCATGTGTCGATTCAAGCTTCGATGTGGTAGAACGACATATGAACTATCAAGATCGATGCTCCGAGTGACTTCTATCCTCAAATTTATCAGAATCCATCATGGAAACTGATAAATACGGAGTTCATGGTGTCGATTCGAGCTTTAAATGTGGTAGAACGAGTAAAATTTAATTAAATAGGAAGTAATTTGTGGATAATTAATGAAATTGAGTACGATTAAGTGAAATTTTAGTAAAATTAGATTCAATTGGATGCAATGTGCGGATATGTAGTCGAAATGAGTAAGAGCTTGTGAAATTGAGTATAATTGTATTCAATAAGATGTTGTGTGTTTAATTAATGAAAGTGAGTATGATCAAGTGAAATTGAGTAAATTTAATTCGATTTGATGCAATTGGTGGATCAATAACAAAAGTGAGTATGATCTAGTGAAATTGAGTAAAATTTGATTAAATAGGAAGTAATTTGTGGATAATTAATGTAAGTGAGTATAATTAAGCGAAATTGGTAAAAAATTTGATTCAATTGGATGCAATTTGCGGATAAATAGTCGAAGTGAGTTCGAGCTTGTGAAATTGAGTATAATTTGATTCAATAGGATATAATTTGTGGATGATTAATGAAAGTGAGTATGTTCAAGTGAAATTGAGTAAAATTTGATTAAGTAGGGAATTGATTTGTGGATAATTAATGAAAGTGAGTATAATTAAGTGAAGTTTAGTAAAATTTGATTCAATTGGATGCAATTGGTGGATCAACAACAAAAGTGAGCATGATCTAGTGAAATTGAGTAAAATTTGATTAAATAAGAAGTAATTTCTGGATAATTAATGAATGTGAGTATGATTAAGTGAAATTTAGTAACCTTTAATTCAATTGGACATAATTTGTGGATAATTAATGGAAGTGGGTACAATATAGTGTAATTGAGTAAATTTGGATTTAATTCAATGCATCTCAATTTCATAAGTATCCCGACAATTCACTCGATTTTTCAATATCAACAAAGCTAATCTGAAATATCACTTTGTTTTCTCATCGATGTCTGATACTCCCTCTGTCACAGTTGAACTGTCCTCGTTACTATTTTCATTTGTCTCAAAAATGTAATCAGCTTCTAATTATATCTGTATTTTTCCAACAAACTCGCAGATATACCCTTAAAAAATATCTAGATAAAGTGGAAACAAATTCATAAATATATATTCTTATTACAATATTATTTTTTTTTTCCTTTACTAGTTATAAAAAATAAAGTCATATATTTTCTCTTTACTATTTCCTACCTAAAAATAGAAATTCATTTATTCTCTCTATATTTAATATGTGTATACTCGGACATTTTATTTTTTGACTTAGTCAAAGCGGTCAATTAAACTGAGACGGAGGGAGTAAATATTTTTAAAGCTGAAAAATATACATTGGTATTCAACACACTTTATTTTATTCGAAATTGGATTGATTTTAGCTATAAATGTAAAGAAAACCCCAACGAGATGAGATAATATCTTTAAGATATTCAAAATCTTTCTGAGTTCGATATCTGGTACTCATATCACCATTGCCTTTGTAATTCGTGAAGTAATCGTGGCCCATCCACTAAAAGTCCCAAATCTTATTTTCTTGGTTATTTTTGGTAAAAATATAATTGATCCATCTATTATAAGCCCATTTTTTATTTGGTAATTTTTGGTAAAAATGTCGCACGTTAAATTTTTATGCTCCCACGATCGTTTCCAAGGTTGTTAAAACGTGAATCGCAGAGTGAATCGTTTTCCATTTTTCATGAATCGAATCGGGTGCTGAAGCGTGAATCGCAGATTCAGGGTCAATTATAAAAACCTTGACATTTTAAATTTATATATTAATAATAATGGTGAAGTCGGTATATGATTAAAGTCTTTGACACATGTTAACATTCAACTAAAGCCCTACATATTTACATGTGTCCAGGCATTTCGTAAATATCATTTTTACCAATATAAATCCTTAGAAGTTAGAAACCAAATGCTAGTTTTCTCTCGAGTTTTCCGCCTCCTCTTCCTCTTCTTTTCCTTTTCTATCTTCTTCGTCTGTTCTGTAAGAAAGTTGGTTAACAAAAACCTAAAATTATATTATCATCAGAAATATTCTTAAGAAATCTGGAGCGTGACCAGCAGTTGTAATCTGAAGATAGAAAGGAGAAGTTTTGATACGTAGAAAACTTTACAAATTTATTATTAAATGGCTGCAACAACAGAAGAAGAAGAAAGATTCAAGCTTTGTGATCGGATGGAATTGCAAGAATTTCCAGACAAATTTTGTTTAGATCTCAAAAACAACAATAGCCTGAAAGTTAAGATTAGTGGGTTTTTTTTAATTTTCTTATGGGTTTGAACAGATCTATATAGTTGTCTCTCTTTTCATCTGTGATTGAAAGATTGAACAGATCTAAATTCCGCGTATTTCTCCCTATTTCTCTGTCAGTCAAAAAAACTTGTTGAAAAGATAACCGAACCAACGAAGAAGAAGAGATGATGCCGATGAAGAAGGAGAAACCGTCAAAGTCTGGTTTTTCTTACTTTTTTTTCTTTCTCTTTTCTCTATTTCACATCCGGCTCCTTTGTTGCTTAGGGTTCTCTTCTTCTTACTTTCTCTAAAATTCAATTACGGATCTAACTCAAAGTTTGGAATGTAGGTCGATTCGGTCTATATTCAGGGAGAAAGAGAAAAAAAAAACTGAGAAACAAGAATTTTTAGAGAAGAGAGAAATGGCGAGATCTAGAGAAAGTAGATTCGCAGGATTTTGTGAAATTGGGGGAACAAGTATCAAAACAAGCAACAATAGGTATACTGCCTCTTCCTTCTCTTAAAGTTTTCTTACTTAAATTGCCTCTCTTTGAGACATTCATTGGATCTTTTATAGTATGTTTGGTTCAAAGTAATCGGGGTAGAGAATAATGTAATTTGAACTTACCAAATTATCAGTTGGGCATGAGTAGAAGGTATTAGGGTTTAGTTATGTATGAAATTGGGTGTTTTATGTGGCAGAAAGTAATAGGGTTTCTGAGCTTTATTGGTCTGTTAGGAGTTATTCTGTGGTAACAAGCTTGATTAAAATGATTGAAGTAAGCCCTAGCAAATGAAACTGCTAGAAACATTTTTGATGATTCCTCGAAAATGATAATGATACTAAACTGTTTTTTTTAGGAATTTGTTTCCGTTCGTTAATGGTGGTATAATATATGATATTTTGGAAAATTATCAACCTCATGTGTATGATTGTAGTGGCCAGTGTGTCAATTGTGGTTGATAACTAGTAAATGTTACATGCTTATATTGGTTCTGTATCTTTGTTAGTTTTAGCCTAGCTGCCATGTACAGAATTGCTGTAGCTGCTCTTGGAATGTTCATCACCATTGCTACTGGATTGGCCATGGATTCATATGGTACCATTAGTTGCAATGCTGGAGGTATTGCTGCGATGCCCTAGATGCTTCTGGAAATACCACTGCTGTTATTGGAAAGGTATAACCTTTGTGACTTCTTTTTCTACTTTCCTTACTTTCTGCCTTTCTGGTATTGAATTTGTTGAACTGTTGTGTATAGGGGTTGTTTCCAATGGTTCAGCTGCTCTTGTCTCCCTGGTGCATCCATCAAAGAAATGATCTCCCATGGTGCCTTTTGTCATGCTCACTACATAGAAA
>JAJJMA010117033.1:8951-33153 GCA_023529015.1 Papaver nudicaule
ATTTAGTGGATATTCTTTCAGAATTTCACTTGGGTCAAACTCTAAACTCCTTTATCTCTTAGATGGACTTGTATATCACATAAATATCATTTGTGGTCCATCTAACGATCCTCAATGAGTCAATAAGATAAGATTATCTCAGGTCTGTTGGATTTCTATCTTGAAGTGTTTTTGAGCTAACAAAACACTTGACAGATAAACTTAAAAGGAATTCCAATTGAGATTAATCTCTATTACTTGGTTGGCAAGTTTAGGTTTTCCTTAACTTGTGGGACAAGTAATTGATTGCTTTATTCCAAAGCAACCTATCTTATTGAGTGCTATAAATAGAGGTGTCTACGGACAAATACCACAAGCATCAAGCATACGTGAAGGTCCTTAGGGAAGGTAGCGTAAACTCTTTTCACTTCGGTGAACGCTTGTTGTGGTATAGTCACCCTCTATAGGTTGCAGCTCCTCTGGGAACTCCCTACGACTATAAAAGACTTCTCTTGAGAGTTGGGAAGCACATGTAGGAGATTGAGACCATCTTTGGTTGAAATCAGATTAACCTGTAACCTTGGTAACCTGATCACGTTCTTGTCTATTCCATAGTCCGTCTCTTCTGCTATACGGCTATTCAAGAACTGATACGTTACTCAACAAGGTTGAAAGGTAGCAACGCACGGCTGCACTCGGTGTTGTAAGACCTAGTTAGCTCAAGTTATACAAGTTTCTTAAGTGATTCTTCGTATATAACTGAGGTAGAGATAAGTTGGGCATAGCTTACTCGGTTTGCTTGTCAGCCTCGATTTGTGAAGTAGATTTTCGTATGACCTGGATTTAACAATCCGAAGGAAGTCAACTTGTGTGTGGTAAACTGATAGAGGACAGTTAGACCATACGTCAACAATTAGGTTGCAAAGCCAGTATTGCTGACACAAGCCTTTGACAGCGGTCAAAGCAACTCCTAGGCCCGTAAAGGACGTCAGCTGGGGGAATCAAGTGTGTGACGATCTGTGGGGGATCTAGAGACGTAAGGAGTGCGACAGTAGCCAATTCGCTTGGAGGGCTTGAGTTGGTCTCTGCTACATCCTAGACCGAAGTCTTATTGTAGGCTAGTGTTTGTAGTCAGTTTGTACTGGGCGGTGTTCAATCTGGACGAGGTCCCGAGGTTTTTCTGCAAGGCAGTTTCCTCGTTAAAAAAAATCTCTGGTGTCTTGTGTGCTTTTACTTTCCGCATTATATCTCTGATAATATAATTAAAGCACCAAGTAGTACGTTATCCAATAACTGTAGAGTTTAACTCCAAAGTCCCAACTTTGTCGAGTTGATCCCCAAGATCACAACTCTAGTTATTAGAGTTTGGATATTGATTTTTGAGATCGTCCAAACTTAAACCATAAGACTCACGAGCCAAAACGAAAAGTTGGTAGTATTTCGGTACCCCTCCTTTTTCAGCAATCAACTATTTTTGGATGAGGATTGCTCGCAAATGAAACCACTTAAACTTTTGTTTTGGTTATTTGAAACTTGGCTTTGTTGCATGGGAGGTTGTGCTCCAAAGGGTATTATCACAGATAAAGATAGCAGCATGAAGGATGCAGTTGCAATAGTTTTCCCACATGCTAAATATCGATGGTGTTTATGGCATATTATGAAAAAGATTCCAGAAAAGTTAAACAACTATGAGAATTATAAGAAAGTAAAACCAAAGTTTAAAAGAGTCATCTACGATACACAAGGTCTAGCTGAATTTGAAAAGGGTTGGAGTGAGATGTTTCAGAGATATAAGAATTTGGGGAAAAAAATGGTTGAGTAAACTATATAAAGACAAAAAACGATAGGTTCCTTGTTTTCTGAAGATTTTTTTTTGGGAAGGAATGTCGAATACTCAACGTTAGGATAGTATTGCATTTTTTGATGATTATGTTACAGCAAAAACATCATTGAAAGAATTTGCTGACAATACGAAAGTGCAGTAAGAAATGAGCAGAAAAGGAACATAAAGAAGATGCAAGGCCATCTTTTAAGATGGCCCCAACCAAAACTCTATATGAAATGGAGAAACAAGTTCAAGGTATATATTCACTATTGCAAAATTCTTAGAGTTTCAAAAGGAATTATCATATAAGAAATACTGCGCAGTCATGAGTGTTCAAGATGAACCCCGGTGATATCGTATCACATACAAAAGGAATTTGGATACCGAAGCCAAAGGATGAAGAAACTTCTACTCTTGAAAGTCCTAATGTTGATAGTGCTCCTAAATCTTCTCCACCCAAAGATGAAAAAGAATATATGATGATAAGAGTTATGTTCAAGGTGGCATTTGAGAAAGGAAAATGTGAATTTGGCTGTCATTATTTTGAGTTTTGAGGAATTGTTTCCAGGCATGCCATTATCGTGTTACATCGTAATGATGTATTCTTACTTCCAGAAAAGTACCTTTTTAAAAGATGGAGAAAAGATGTGGAATGGATGCACACGAATATACAAGTTATGTCTGATGCTTGGCAATTAAATCCCAAACAGTTGAGATACAATGAGTTATGCAAATTCTTTGTCGAGCTTGCAAATGCAGCATCCTCAAGTGATGTTAAGTGTGCTGATACTAAGAAATGGGTACAAGAGCGTTTGAAGGTCAGTAATTCCAGTGAAGAGTCTACCTCCAAGTCTGACACTGAAGTATAAACTACACACTCTCCACCTATTGAAATAATTAAGGTCGGTAATCCACCGTTGTCAACAAAAAAGGTCATCCACGCAATAACACACCGAAAGTTGTAGAGTACAGTACAAGAAAACTGAATAAAGGAAAAGAAAATGCAGAGGTAACATCCTTCCTAAATTATCGTGTTAAGAATACATGAATTGGACTCAATGTTTTGACATTCTGAATTTGTTCTAGGTAACATTCAAGTTCCCACTCAAGTTAATCAATCGATGACAAATTTTACTTACGATCAGTACCTCCAAGTGTTGGTAAGAATATTATGCATTGCTAATGTAGTTGGTGCTTGTTGTTTCCTCGTGTGATATATTGATTTTCTTTTTAACTGTTGTATGTCCAGCAATTTGCTTTGATGCATCTCCGAGGACATGGTGCAGCGGATGTTCCACAATTCGCTCCAATGCATCTCCAAGGACATGGTGCAGTGGATGTTCAACAATTTGCTCCGATGCATCTCCGACGACATGGTGCGAGTATGACACTTATTTATGGTATACATGAACAACAACAAGCAAGTAACCAATACCAGAATATGACTATAAAGGGGAGACATGAACTGCAAGAGATTAATTAATACCCAGTATGTAAATCTGACACCTATATTTGGGAATGGAGTGCAACAACCTCAGTTTGGAGGAGGTGTATATCCAGAGCACAATTATGATTGCACTTATGAAAAGTGTTTTTTTGGATTTTCTTACTTACTGGAAGCTGATTTGAAAGGAAAAAAGGGAAGGGAATTTTTGATCCAGCCTTGGATACTTGCAGTTGTAACTTTTTGTATAAAAGCTATAATTTTTTGTATAAAACTGGTACAACTTTACTGCCTTATTCATGTATTTAGAATCCCAGGTTTCCTGTATGTATTTGGCAAGTATCAATCTGTTATTTTGAAAGATTCTTAGAGCTTCTCCAATGGAATGTGTGTGGGGAGAAAAGTTTAAATCCACGTGGGATCCACTTCTATTTTTCCAAAAAAAAATCTCCAACCGTATCTTCTATAACCAATGTTGAGATGATTTTGCATGATTTTAGGAAGATATTCTCTATCTCAACCTCTACATCTAGAGGTTCACTTAGAGGATGTCTTCCCATCCACGTCAGCTTTTATTAATTAAAGTAGATCTAATTTATATTAAATATAAGAGAAAATATATTTTTTGTTAATAAAATCTACAAATTAAATTGAAAATTATATTACAACAAGGGAAAGATACATATGGGTTGGAGAAGGATTCTTTTTTAATCCTTAAATTTGGGAAAACTAGTTGTAGAGGGTGTCTTCTCATAGTGCCACATAGGAAATTTACACAACCACCATTGGAGAAGCTCTTGGTTCTTATTTCATGTTTACAACTAGCTGTTATATATAAACTGAGCAAAAAAAAAAAACAAAATCGAAGTTCACAAGTCACAATTATATTAAAAACTGAATCGAAGTTTAGAAGTAACAGTTATATTAAAACTGACCAAAGCTTACAATCTAGGATTACAGTAAAGAAATTTGCACCCAGGTCTTTATTGTTACCAAAATCCAGCTGCTTTAACTACTAATGCATCTTCCTGTAGCATATTTCTAACATCTTTCATATCAAATTGGAGCTTTTCATATCTAGCTGCTTGAACCATTGATGCATGTAAGCTTTTGTGTATTCTGATTCCCAGTTTCACTTCAACTTTCACAATCTGTGACAGTACATCCATAATGAGAAAAAGAACAGTAACAAAAGAAACCTAACAAAGTTAACAAAATAGGAGCATGAGCACACAATATTCCAGTAAAATACAATTCAGTCATCTTGTAACAAAAATTCAATCATCTAGTAACGACTATGTCTAGTTCAACTATTATCCACATGACATGTTACAAAAAGTTCACAGACAATCTAGACCTACTAATTGTTGGTATGATATGCTCGTGAGAGGAAGTGAGCATTCAGTTTCTGTTAGCCAGTAACTACGTTTCATGTCATATACATCTATTTAACTAGCTATCATCCTTAACGAAACTGATGCAGTGCAAAAGAATATATGCATATCGAGATTTACATGTTGCTATGAAAAAGAGGGGATACCGAGATATACCACCAATTTTTAGTTTTCGTGAACCTAGTTGATTTATTTTGTTTGAACGATCTCACAAATCAATATTCAAACAACAACCTGAATATAGTTTAGAGAACCGAACTCTGACAGAACACGTTCTTGTAGATCTTAATAGAGATGGATTCGCTACAGGTTATGAATCAACAAACTTGCAATTACTTCAATTATATAAATCAGAGATAATATAATGCGGAAGGGAAAAGTAATGCAAGACACCATAATTTTGTTAACGAGAAAACTGCAAACCAACAGAAAAACCCCGGGACCTCCTCCAGATGTGAACACCCTCAGTATTAAGCGAATACAGACGCTAGCCTACTCTCAGACTTCGGACTGAAATGTATCGAGACTGAATTAACCCTACAAGCAATTCATCTACCAATGTGTTCATACGTCTCTTGGCTCCCACAAAAACCTACGTATTTGATTCCTCTAGCTGACGCTTACATGAACGCGTATGTTGTTGATGTGTTCTTTCCATGGTTTATATGTACGCATACGTGGACGCATACATAGAGCAATTTGTGGAGTTCAGGAACTTCCTGAGTTCTCATGTACGCGTACGTGAACGTGTACACACAAAGTGCTCAAGCTCTATTAGAAACGATGTTCAAGATATGAACGCGTACATGAACGCGTATGTTGTTCACGCAATCTAAGAGCTAACTCAATATTCCACATTCTACTTGAGCATTGGTCATGAAGTGACTTAGATGCTTAAGAGAACTAATCTTTATGATCCTTCGGATCACATAAACAACATCATAGACTATTTTCATGATAGAATGGTAAATACGAAACTTGAAAGGAAAACCTATCTAACCTTTAGTTAGGACGATATGTTTAATCAAGTATGTAAGCTCCGGTCTTCATCTTCAATGGTCCTCGTCTAGAATACCTAAATCTATCCTAGTCCAAGTTGTAGAGTAGACTTTATTAAGGATTGTGTTTTGGTCAACTAAACTTGACAACTGACTTGAGATAACAACATCAATGGGTTCAACCGAGCAATGCTCTAACAATCTCCCCCTTTGTCAATTTTAGTGATAAAACCAATCTTACATATTGTGACGACCCGCCTAATTCACCTGCTTATAGTCTACACTAAGAGGCGTCGAGAAAACTAAAAACATCTAAATAAAATACCTAATTACAGAAGAATCGTAAAAGAAACCCAAGTACTTTGATTTTCATAAATGGAAACCTCTCAAGTGATATAATATAATAATTTGTTGTTGTTACAATTTCACAGAGAATTCAGATGAAGATATTACACAAACACCTCTAACTCGGTTAAACGTTGAACGACGAAACATAACGCTTCACGTACACCTTCGCAAACGACATCTGAAACTGAAGTGGAAACGAGTGAGCACATCATCCCGAAGGGTGCTCAGTGGAAACAAGTACAACATTCAGGTAATCACTAACATACTTTGCAGTTCTACCAAAGAAAGCAGTTAACATCTTTAGCACCCAACACTCAGCGAGTCATCGAAATATAACATGATAGGTAAGGATTGTTATTCTAACCCGTCTCGCATAGCGATCTCATAAAGAGCCCATACTAATTATGAAACCAGGATTTCTCCAGAGTAAACGTTAGCATAACCAGTCATACTAGAATGATATTCCCAAATGGTGGTTCAACCATTACCAATAAGACCAACAAACAAGCACAATATGCGTACGATTGATTTCCCCAAATAGAATATTGTATATAATATTGAGACGGATGAGTTACCGTCCTACTAAATAATATTCAGACGGATGAGTTACCGCCCTACTCGACTTAGCGAAAAGCCGTGTAAAAACACAAACACTCTTCGCGAGGAATCCAGACGATACATTTCAGGCGCATGCCCATCCAATACACAGAAACATGCTTCAGATAATTAAACTTAAACTAATCAATGATTGCAAGAAAGTTATAAGAGTTCCCACCTGGATTGATGCCAATCCAGGCCTACCTTGAAGTCCCTCCATCCACTGGTTCATCTTTCGTACTAATCGTTGTTAATACAAAGTAAATGTTAATCATACAATATACTGAAAGAATATTTAATGAAGCTACAATTTATCATACTCTATTAGTTGTTTTACAACTTATGATTTATTAAAAATATTCTATAAAATAATCTCTTTATCCAATCTAGATGAATTATATGTCATTTCGAAGGTTTTGCGAAGCTCTGCAACTTTGCAGAAGGAACCAAAAGCTAGTCCGGACCATAAGAGGTCCAAAAACCCCAAATACTAAAACTGACCCTAACCCATGGCCCAACAGGCCTGCCACGTGTCGCGTGGTTAGGGATTCGGGTAGCCCATGACCCGACCCGTTTTCTGACCCGTTAACCCATTTTACTGACCCACATACCATCTGACTCGTCTGACTCTGTATGAGTCAGACATCTGACTCGGTCACCATCTACACCTTTACTTAGCCAAATTTTCATGTTTTTCATTTACAAAACAGCATGGACAACCAACTTTCGGGGGCTCTACTTCCCTCGATTTTGATCCATTTGGATCATGCTATATATGAATGGAAAGCCTGAGAAACGTACTGCAACTTCTATGTTTTGAGAAACTAAAGAATTAAATCCACCATCATTCATAAACTAAAGAAAAACTCAAGAATTAAAAGGTTTGGCTTATATATACCTCTATGAATCCATTAGTATCAGAAGCAATTGCTTGTAATGCCTTCTTCGCTCATCTAACTTCAAACAAGATTTACTGGATACATCACCAACAATACCTCTACCTCCAGCTGCATCCATAGCTCTTTTTTGGATATATCACAACCAAACCTCAAAAAATAAGAAGAATCAACACACAATTTTATGAAATTGAATGAACCCATTATTTAACAAGCATAGATAAACAAAACCCACCAATAAATTAGATGAAATCGAAAGATCGATTGTCCAAAATTGGATAACCTAACATCTATGTAATTATTACACGATACAAACTACGGGTGAAAATAATAGCTTTTTAGATTGAGGAAAAGGGAAGAATCACTTACTTGATTTCAACTAGTCTTGTGGAAAAAAATTCACCCGATAGTTACTCTTTCTTTGCTTCTTTTTTTTTCCTCTCAACTCAGAAGTAAAATTTGGGATCTAAGGTTTTTGAAGGTGAACATACGGTATTAGATAGATAGAGAGAGAAAATTAAATTAATATTATCCATTTTTTTTCTCTCTCGCGTTTTTTTACAGCTGGCTAGCCACGTCAGAACGGGACGGACCGTGGGCTAAACCCGCGGTCAGTATATCATTTTTGTTCCCATATATATGTCTTCCTCTCATTAGGCAATGTAAGGAGTGTACAATAATTTCCCTCGCTGACATTGTAAGTATGTTCCAAGTGTTTGTAATCATGTTGCAAACTACTAAATTATTTAAGTTTATTCAAACTACTGATGTCCTTATAGCAAAAGCTATGGTAGATGGCAAACTTATTAATTTGGCAGGCCAAGTGGATGAGTAAATTGGATTTCGCACTATGGTAATAAGAAATCCATGGTTCAAGAAGATACGAGCGGCTCAGACTAAGGCGTCGAGATCAGAGTGATCCGCAGAAGGATCTTGGTGATCCATGCAAACCAGGGTGATCTGCACGGACCAGAGTTAGTCGTGCAACGAATATAATTGAAACGACCATACTCTCTGTTAATACATAAATAGCGATGACTGCGTGTCTCCCACCGAAGATCGGGGGCATGATAACAAAACGGAGACGAAGCACTGAATCCATCTTCCACGCACTTTACTTCATCACGAGGTATGATGAAAACCGAAGGTTACGACAAGCCTAGCCCCGATATGCCTGAGCACAACAGACGTGTGTCATAGCTATCAACTCGATGCTTTATATTATGACAGAAGGATAGAGGAACGTGTCGATCAACGAATGGATAAACAAACGGTGAAAGGTAACCGAAAGGGATAAGGACCAGCACATCCAATAGATCGAAGTAACACCACAGCGAAGTTAAATCTAATGTAAGAGGTATCAGTCTGAGAATGGGTAACAAAGGCGGTGCACGAAGTCCAGCTGTTGACAAAAATCATCAAATATTAGAAGAAACCATGTATAACAAAGAGGGATCCTCTCCATATTTTACTATAAATACCCCCTTTTAATAGGAGAAGGGGGGTCGAAAAACATTCTCTGGTACATAGTATGGTTAGAGTCTTCTCTGATGAGAGTAACACCTTCGTTACTTCGTAAATCCCATACCCACAGCAGAATAGTGGATCGAAATTTATATCATTCATAAAAAGCTTTACTTGTAAATTCACGTCGACCTAATAATATTGACACATCATTATCCTAAGAGATGAAGCGTTCCAACGTTGATCTTCGTTAAGTTATTTTCTTGGTTAAAGAGTTAGTTCAGTTTTTCATTACTATCGCACACCTTATTCCAAACTACTATTGATTCTTTGTGTCGAAGGGGATTACAGTGAATTCCACATACTTGTTATTTTACTCTTAAGAAATGTCGGGAATGAGGATTCATGTCAAGTTTGATTTATTACTCAGTTATTGTTAATTTAGCATTAGTATGACATGGGATAAATTAGTATCAACAGTTTGGCGCTGGAAACAAGGACCAATGTCCGTGTAAGTTTCCAGCAACTTCACTTTTCAGTATCCATTTCAACTTCTACCTGTCTCTACTTGGTATTTCACTTGTTGTGGAAGGTCGTCTGGTAGCTTTTTACACCTTTTGATTTCAATAAGTCCTAGTAGTTTCATTTCGGAGGGACAAATCTGATACACTAAGGGCTCACCCCACTCTCTAGCGGGTAAAGGTGAACCCTCATTCTCAGTACTCTTCACAATCTCTTTCTTTTTTTTACTATTGTTTTACTCATCGTTTTAAAAAGGAAAAACTTGTTTAGTGACCTCTCACATCTTCGTCAGTATCTTCACCCTCAAGGATCGAGTCAGAAATTTGTTCTAGAAAGTTAAGATCTGAGCTATTGGGGATTGAACCATTCCACAGTGCGTAAAGGGGATACTTCTAATACTCACCAAAAATAAAAAAAATAAAAATAAATCAGACCCACTGAACCATCAAATCCCAGGCGGCCTTTATCCGAAGAACATTGCAAAAGACAAAAACTTCGGTAAGTAAGAATATTATCTGACCCCGCCTGAATCAGATCTCCACCATACATATCCCACCTCGTGTAGTCTGTATTACCAAAGGAATGAACGATCTCATCCGCCCTTAGGGAATGCCTCCACGAGCGGGCCAGCCGACATCAGGTTCGGAAACCCATTAGACCAGCCCTTCGAGCGCTAAAAACATACTTTCGACCCCTAGTACGTACGAAAGTACGAGAAAACTTTTCTTTTTACATACCTCAGGTTCGGGAGCATAACAGAAGCTTCAAAGGACAATGAAGGTAGGCAGCAACTAGAGAATAGACGAGCCGACACTTTGGAGACGAAGAGAGACTTCTCCCGTCACCAAGATCAAAGTAGCAGAGAAGGTCAAGCTAAAAATAAGAAAGCGGCAACAAACTGCATTCAAAACGAGTAGTGTGAAGGAATGATCAAAAATATGAACGAACCACTAACGGGGCAAAGAAGGCAAGAACATGCTCATTACCAACTACCTCAAGGGGTAGACGACGAAAAGCCAAAGCTGATCAGCAAAGACGAAGGATCGCTGGGGAAAAACATGAACGAGAGAATCATGGACCAACTGTCAACTTTAGTCCTGAAATAAAAATACCATGATGACATTTTAAGCATCCTGAACCGGGGAGATCAATGTTCAGAAGAAACAAATGACGATGAAGCCATACAAAGCAACCTGAAAAAGACCCAGGAAGGAGAACGAAGAATCAGAAGCTTGAAAACACAATGTTACAAATATGACCTGAATCAAACCTCCGTGCTGACAGTGGAGCTAAGGACCAATCTGCATACCCAAGGAGGAGAGTTACGAGTAACTCAGGAGAAGAATCGTGAGCGAGAGCGAAACCTCACAAGCATCAAGTAGTGGAGAATACACACCGAAGATGAAAAAGTGCACCGCGGAGAGCCACCAGTTGGAGAAAAGACTCAGGCAAAGAACGACCCTATCAGACAACGGAGGGAGAGGAAAAGCACCAGAAATAATGTACTCGGACTTGACACTACAACCCTCGGAGATATTACGAAGGGAGGGAATTTCACGTACCCAACAACTAGAGGAAAACAAAGGAAAGAAATAATCGCCCACAAAGATTACTGTGAGTATCATCAAATACGAGGACATACCACGGATAACTGCAAGCTTCTCCAGAATACAATTGAAAGATATACAGGTCGAGGAGAATTCGGTCAATACACAACGTGATCTCAAGAGCCCGAAGGACCACGAAGAAACGAAGATAACCTTCAAGAAAGCAACAAAAGCGAAGTCTACTTATGCAGACAAAAGAGCAAAAACGAAGTCGAAAATCAGGGAATGCAAGCGTCAAAAGAACCTATGACCATAACACTACCCATTCATGGGCAGACTACAACAAAGGAAACACCCACAATATTTTGTTTTACGACCAATTTTTGCAAATGGGGTTCCGAGATGAACACATGAGCTTTCCAACGACAATCATCTACGATACATATGGAGCCGTCATATCACCAAGGGGCGAAATTACATTACAAGTGGACATAGGTCCAGTAAGGACTTTTGCAAAATTTTGCATCGTCAAAGCACCATCCCCCTACCATGCAATACTGGGGGAGAAGTGGATTCAAGAGTTAGGAGGAGAAGTCTCATTATGCTATCGTCACTTAAAATTCCCTACACCCTATGGAGAAATAGAGATTTGCGGAGACTGAAGCTGCGACCGAATCATGGAAGCACGAAGTATAACAAGGCAGAATAGTGACAAAACAAGGGCGTCACGACAAAAAAGAAAAGCCAAGCATCATCACTAGTATTGAACAATACTTTTTCATTAATAGAGGATGTTTAAAAAAAAATTAAAAAAAAATAGTAATATTTACACTCCTATGTCCCTACGAGGCCTACTTCGGATACGAGCAACAACAGTACCGCGGTCTTCGTCAAGACCGTCAACCAACTCCAAGTCAACTACTGGATCATCAACTGACAGAACGGGAACAAAATTAGCAGCAGTCCGCTCAGCATCATTAAATTCTTCTTTCAATCCAATCTTCACAGGCACCTCCTTTTCAGGAAAAACAATATCCTCCCCCATCATCAACATAATCTCTTCACTATGTCGGCGCAAAAACGCCCTTGTCTCAATCAGGCGAGAATCATACGGCAGATCACCATATTCTCTCATTCTCCTTTCCCTTTCTCTTCCATCCCTCTCTAAGAGATGGCTAAAGATTCGAATATTTTTTTTCTGGATTTCCTTCCCTTTGAGAAGATCTACCGTCTTCATGATTTCCTTCCCTTTCCATGATTTCTCGAATTCTCTGTCTCCTACTTTTTTCGTCATAATTCATCAGTGCTTTGCCTCTATCTGCCATCTCTTTGACGTTTCTCTCTTTTTTCTTCTGAACAAACTCTGAAAATGCTAAGAAATGACTGGCAAAGAATTACAACCAACACTTCTTATAGGGGACTCCCATCACCATCCAACTACCTGCTTTAATTACTCTGAGGTTACAATTTAGGAAATAAAATGACCAAATTAGGGTTTTCTCGATTCCCGCACCTCTTAAAAACTCTCCATTACCGATAAGCAGTTATGCTCTTACAGAAGTAACTGCCCACCACCAGGTGCCAAACAGTCAACATTCAATAACTTCTTCCTTCCACCAACAAACACGCATAGTCACGAAAAATGACAATATCCCATAAAAACCACTAGGAATAGTAAAGACAAAGATACCCTCAAAAGTTACCAAGGTCAACGAAGACGAAGAAAAACTCAAAGGTCGACAACACCAACGAAGATGAGAATACATTCAAAGATCACCAGAATCAACGAAGATAAAAATGCACCCAGAAGATATCAAGACCAATGGAGACAAAAGTACGCTAAAAGTTATCACCAATAACGAAGATAAAGAAAAAACGAAGCAATCTGTGAGCATGTTAAGCAAGACGAAAGGCCTCTTAATAATCATTGAAGATAAAGATCATGGTTCCCTACGAACGACATCAAAGACAGAGAAGAATTAGGGGGAAGCAAGCGACAAACCAGCAAAATGGTCCGAGGAGCAAAAAAAGACCTCTCTTATGAGGCAAAAAATCTCATCATCAAAACGAGGACACTACAGTGAAAGCCGCAGATCATTCTTACACACACGTGGACGCGTAACTCCTCCATGACGAAAGAGACTCGATACCCGAAGACACTGCGAGACGATACATCACAAAGAGAAGGGGCAACAAATCATTTAGCAGCAAAAGAAACAATTATAACTAAGGTTCTTATTTACGAAACATCAACACGAAGGTTAAACCCCAAAGACCTGATTGCGAAGGAGGTCGTACTACTGAAACTAGGAAACCCGAAGTAACCACATCTGCCACAACAACGAAAACATCCACAGAGCAAGCAACGAAGGCCCACCATAATCCCGAAGAAGGAAGTACACCCCTCACGACAATAAGAGTTTCCTTGCCTTCCGACATCTCCAAGAAAGTCACTCTCTAAGGCAAAGAGGGGCAACCGCTACATTAACAACCATACAAAGGGGCACCTTTAATACGCGTGAAGTTCAAGAGGAAGATCTACACAACAACAATATTTCGGGCTGCGGAGAAGACGAAGAGCTTGGCAAAAACAACAGTAGAAGAGGGAACCCACAACAAACCAATGAGAAAGCCTAAACGAAGGCCATGTCCTAAGAAAAGCGAAAAGGAAAGGGGCACTTCAAATAATGGAGATTCGCCAACAAAACAACACTAAAGAATATAACGAGAAGACAAGGCAGCTACGACCATAGCAAAAGAAGGAGGAACGAAGAGAGCTCTTTCTAATAAACGATGGACCATATGCCACTAGAAACATTGGCGAAAAATATGCACAAGAACAACTTAAAAGGGTGATATACCTAAGAAGAATATGACTTTCGAAAGGGCGAGGAACCACGAATTAACATCCCAGAAACCCCACTTACCTTGAGCCTTTTCAACGAAGGAGAACAACTCGCCATATCAATGAACTCTCAAATATCTTATGTTTCCCGACGAATGACGCTACGACACCATGTATACATGAATTATTTTGGAAAGTTACAAGTCTCAAAGTTACAGCGACATAAGTGCAACAGAAAAATTGCCAGCAGCCTAAGCGCAACAGAACAATTGCCACTGACATGAGCATACCTGTTGATCACAGGTCATCTCTAGGATCCTCGTACAAGGATACGAGGGAAAAAAATAAGAATCCCAATGATAGAGATACTCAGACGTCGTAAACTGCGGGAAAGCCTATTTACCAGACTAATATCCTGGATTCCATCTGGCCCAAGGTAATCGACAGATAGTGCTTAGTCCAAGAAGGTTGCAATACCTTAAACAGAAGTCAACAAGGTTTCCATTTAAGGTAAACACACTTACTGACACGAATAAGGTAGACACACCTGCTGATATAACAGAATCTATGAAAGAAATACGCATACATCTCGCAGCACCTCGACGTCAAGAAGAGTAGGAAACAACCATGATATATCCTTTCAAGCAGGCACGATAAACATGATGAAACGAAGATAATCAATTAAAACGAAGCATATTTCCCTACCCAAGGAAACGTAAACAACAACACGAAGGGAGTAACACAAATGGTCTTTCTTCGAGGATCGTTTAAAACAACCGCCAAGAAAAGGGGAAAAATGTTAATACATAAATATCGATGACTGCGTGTCTCCCACCGAAGATCGGGGGCATGATAACAAAACGGAGATGAAGCACTGAAGCCATCTTCCACGCACTTTACTTCATCACGAGGTATGATGAAAACCGAAGGTTACGATAAGCCTAGCCCCGATAGGCCTGAGCACAACAAACGTGTGTCATAGCTATCAACTCGATGCTTTATATTATGACAAAAGGATAGAGGAACGTGTCGATCTTCTCCAGAATTTACTATAATACCCCCTTTTAATAGGAGAAGGGGGGTCGAAAAACATTCTCTGGTGGATAGTATGGTTAGAGTCTTCTCTGATGAGAGTAACACCTTCGTTACTCCGTAAATCCCACACCCACAGCAGAATAGTGGATCGAACTTTACACCATACAGAAAAAGCTTTACTTGTAAATTCACGTCGACCTAATAATATCGATACATCATTATCCTAAGAGATGAAGCGTTCCAACGTTGATCTTCGCTAAGTTATTGTCTTGGTTAAAGAGTTAGTTCAGTTTTTCATTACTATCGCACACCTTATTCCAAACTACATATTAATTCCTTTGTGTCGAAGGGGATTACAGTGAATTCCACAGACTTGTTATTTTACTCTTAAGAAATGTCGGGAATGAGGATTCATGTCAAGTTTGATTTATTAATCAGTTATTGTTAATTTAGCATTAGTATGATATGGGATAAATTAGTATCAACACACTCCTCTATAAGTAACCACCCAACTCAAACTCATTTTTCACACCTCAAACAACATTCTGCCACTTCTAAAAATCTCTACAAAATAATTCTTGAATGGTTCTTCTAAAATTCTGATATTATGTCTCAAATACCATTTCAAGGTTACTAGTAGACAAAGATATCAAAGACGTCCGATGAGCCAACCTTACTATCCTCCACCTGTTGTAGATTCGGATCCTGAAGAATGTCAATTTTTTTTTTTTTTTAAATAAACTCAAGAACAAGGTCATATATCAAAATTAATGGTAGAATTAGACATTATCAAAAACCAAGGGGTCTTGGTTTGAAGTTAAAGGGATTTATGAAAGTTATATCTTGGTGCTAAGATGATTGTCTACAAATTTCCATGGAGTTGTTTGTAGTTTATAAAAGCAAAAGAAGCATCAAAACAAATTGATGTTCACTTTGGTGGGACGTTGGTGGTATACTACACACACATTTCATTTCTCCGACTTCGAAATAGGTATGCTTAAATTGTCGAGTTAACTTTACAAAAATGTTTTTTTTTTAATCAAGTGATAGATGTGCCATGGCCCCTACCCGAAACCCACCCAGCTAAACCTGCCCCACTGCCAGACCGACCTTACAAAAATGTCAAATAGATTCAAAATACTAAAGTTTAGTTATATTGATTTTTACATAATTACGCCATTATATTTTTTTTACTTGCTTGGGATACCTTATGGTTGTGGTGATGATGTTCCATTTGACTAACGGAATTGGTTGGAAAATGACAGATAAAAAGAGAAACTTCCTTTGTATAACATGACTTTAAAACATGATGCAATTCTTGTTGTCGGTATAAAGGAATTTGTTAAAGATGTACCCATGATAACCTTGAATCGAAAACAGATTTTGCAAAGGCATTCATTTTGTGGATGATCGGTCATGTAATGTTCCCCAACTCAAGTAGTACTGTAGAATTTGGATGGTTAGAAGCGTTGAAGGACGATGGATGTTTCTCCGACTTATGATTGAGGGTACACTCTATTAGCCGAGGTCTACATAGGTCTCGATTGTGCATCACTTGATTGACCAAACCTTTGTCTATGGGACATTATTGAGATTCGGGGTGGTATACCTATTTTCTTGTTGGTCGACCTAATCTCAATGGCTAAGAAAGGTTGTGGTGTCCAGTTTATGAAAAGTATGGTTCACTGACTTGGGCATAAGGCAAAACACGAATGGGACAAATAATTTCACTGTGTTAAGATACCAACAAATGATCAGTCACCAGAAAAATTATTGTTTAGCAACCTTACAAGGCTTATCCACACGAAAAAGCGTGGAATAATACAGATGGTGAAAGAATTATCTCTTAAACGAGCTTATTTAAGAAGTCTTGCGAGGGACCTCGATGTTTATTATTTTGGGGAAATATGTGTTAGACATTTAACCGGAATGACTGTAGTTCCAAGGATCCCGCTAACTCTTTGTACTATCAAGGATCATATTACAGAAGAGCAAAGGCCAAGGGATGGATACGTCATACATCATTATCCAAGTTCTGCGACGAACACACGTACAATGAATAGTTCGAGACGGTTATAAAGATGGTAACTGGTAAAGAAGTAATACACATATATAGGTTAGATGTGGCTGCAATTGGTAGACCTTTACCTCATTTGGTTCTTTCATCACAACCTCCCCCCATCTTTGCATCCTTGATGACTTATCCAACAACGAAGGCTTCTTCTTCATCGACGGAGTATGGTTTGCCACAATTGAGTTGGGAGATACAAACTTTTACTTCCACTAGTGAGCCTCATATGGTTATAATTGTCTCAGAAGGTATGGACCAGACTAATTTTTATTTAGGCACAACAACTGACATTGACGCATTGGTAGAACAAACTAATCAAATGGATTTAAGATATCAAGCCTACCAAGCTGAGCTCAACCGCCTTCCGAAAACATGACATCTACTCATAATTTCTTACCCCTTAGTCGAACTCCTCAACAAGATATTGTGGGGGATACACCACCAGAAGGTTATTAGCAAGGTCATCGGCAAGGTTATCACCCAAACATGGATTTTCAAACCCAAGAATATGTTAAACGCCTAGGAACTCAGTAAGGTGAAGGATCTCACCAAGGCGGACAAACATACCAAGGGTGGAGGAACATACACAGGGGGCATGTATGACACGAATTGAACTTGAAATGAATAGTTGCAAAATAACGTAATCGGAATTAAATTATTTTAATATGAACTTTTAAATTTTCATTAAAGAGTTATTTTATATTAAAAAAAATCTTAAGTATTTTCAAAATGGATTCATTGTTCTTATTAAGTACGCTTTCATTGAGCTGGTGGAAGAGGATGTAACAAAAAATGAGTGGTACACGTTTCTCAGTGTTTGCAAGACTTGGTAATAATGTATGAAATAAAATGATTTCCTTTAAATCTTCGCCATTCTATTATCGCTCTTCTTACTACTTCGTCATTGTTTTCACCAACATTTTTCTTTCATACATTTGCATGACTACAACCGCAATATTATTTTACTTATCTTATGACCTTCGAAAAACGTCTCATCAACCTATTTGCATCACGATCTCTGTCTCCCAAAATTATACTGGGTTCTCTTGGGCATCTTCAGCGGCAGGTTGGAGAGTTTGAAACACATAATTTCTAAAAATACACAGATCTTCACCTTTAAGATATTTCCATTGGTTCCAACAAGGAACATACTCTGGACTACCCATATGTTTTTAACAACTGAGATAAAATTAATCGAGTTTTGAAGAAATTGTAAAAGGTTTGAAATGGATGAAGAAGGTGTGTGAGTTTGAGATGAAAAATTGATGGATATATAGTAGATGAAGAGAGGACCGTTGGATTAACTACCCGTTGTAAGATCAGAAGGCCGAGTGGGGTCAGTTGGTATTGGCTGATGAGTGTGGTACTGGCGGACGAGTCTGTTATTGGCAGACCAAATAAAACCGACCGGTTCTTCCGGCACATCCGATTTTGGTGTTTGATAGTTGCATAGTGGGTCAAAATAGACAAATTAGATAGTTTGCCTATTCCATATCCTTTGCTCTTAGTATACAATGGTAAATCGATATGACTGTAGTACAGTGATAAAGTTATTGGGATGAAACTTGTGACCTAATCAATACTTGTCAAGACTATATTCTTTACCAATCTAAGAAAAATACAATGGTAAAATCGTCGGGTGACAATACCGGTGAACCAAATTCAAAATTCGTTACCCAAATGCAACCCCAATAAATGGTGGGGTAATCTTCCATCTAGTCTTGTAGCTAGGCTACACCTTGATACTCTATGATGGTGTGCTTCTTTTAAAAATGTAGGTCAACAAAAAGGACCAACTCGTTTTGACCGTGAAAACAATGAAATAAACAAAGAGAAAAAACCACTGGTGGAGCAAACAAGAACTAGCTAGAAAACATGTTGCTACTCTCCCAAGCACCCAATGGAGGTTTATCAACCAGAAGATATAGAATCTCATCTCATCCTCAATTCCCAAATCCAAACCCACCCCTCTTTTCTAAGAAACACAAATTCCTATCTAAAAACCCTAGAAATAAACCCTTTAATCTTACAGTAGCAAATGCAGAACCAAAGGCTGATTCTAATTCACCTTCTTCTTCTTCTTCCGCAACTACAAAACAACCTCTAAATTCTCCTCCTCCCCCTCCTTTCAATGAAACTGTTTTTGTAGGCGAAGAAAGTGTTCCTTTAGAAGGAGTTATTCAGTTTGATAAACCCAATTCTTCTTTGCAGTTCAACAAATGGGGGTAAATTTATTTGATGATTTTCCTTCATTTTTTTTTTTAATTTTTAGTCTTGGATTTTTTGAAATTTGATTACTCATTTGTTGAAATTCAACAGTCGTATTGCTCTTCTCTCTGGTGGGGATGTATTAGCTCTGCTTTTATTCTCAGCTATTGGAAGATTCAGCCACGGTTTCCCTGTTTTTGATATTGAGACTCTTCGTACTGCTGATCCTTTCATTGCTGGTAATATCATCATCTTTGTTGTTTTAAAACTCTCAATTTAGTTTTTGCTGGTTTGTTAATCTTTGGAATTGATTTGTCTTGCAGGTTGGTTTTTGAGTGCTTATTTCCTTGGAGGTTATGGAGAGGATGGGAGAGGAATGAATGGTGGCTCTAAAGCTCTTACTGCAGCTACCAAATCGTGGGCCGCTGGAATTCCGGTTAGTTTGAGTTCTGGTTCTTTTTTTTACTCAATCAATAAATTTCATTTAAACCAAAAGGAATCAAAAGTTACAACACAAAAAGAGACTAACAGAATCTGTAATAGGTAACATCTGGAGACTCTAAACAACTTAAGAAAGGAGGCCTATCAATGTATACAATTTCTTCACCCTTATTGAGAATAGAACCCTTCTTGGCAAGCTTATCTGCAGAGAAGTTTATTTCTCTGAAGCTATGAGAGAATTTGACTGTTGTTTTCTCAATTACTCTGTCCCATCTAGTTTTAACAAACCAAGGAATTTTACCAGAGTTGAAATTATTAACAACAGCTTGAGAATCAGAGTAAATCAGCAAATTTTGAATAGTTTCCTGCATAGCCCATTCTCCAGCTTTTATTACTGCTATCACTTCAGCAAGGAAATTAGTGGCATTTCCAAGACCTCCTGTTTTAGCTATGATATACATACCATTATGATCCCTACCAATGAAACCATACCCAGCAAGACCAGGATTTCCTCTAGAAGCACCATCACAGCACACCAGGATTTGATTTACTTCAGGCAGACAGAATTGAACTTCTTTTATTCTGTGTGTTTTCATTCTTAAAAACACCAAGATCAAAGTTTCTAAGAACTTGATGGTCATAGCTTGTATTCCACATAATGCCTTTCATTCTATGCTCACAATCTTTAGTGAAATGAAGTATTCTCTTCTTGAAAATAGATGTATTAGGTTTTGCATTCTCAAAAACAATTCTGTTTCTAAGGAACCAGAATTCCATTAAGGTAATTGAAGAAGCAATTAACCAAACCTCCTTCACAGCACTGCTCTTACTGCTGGCAACTTTTATTATATCTTCATAAGACTTAGGATGAGTAAATTGGAACATACCTCCTAACCAGCTCCAAATGATTTCACTGAAATTGCAGTACCAGAGAATGTGCTCCAATGTTTCTTCATTCTGACCACAAAATAACATCTGGAAGCAAGATTAAATCCTCTTTTCTTCACATTATCATCAGATGCACAGACATTTCTGAGAATTTTCCATACATTGCTAGAGGTAGTGGGATGAATACCAGAATGCCATACATACTTAGCCCAATTGCATTTTAGGATGTTTAGCTCTTACCATTTGTGTTGCTGATTTGGTGCTGAAATCTCCAGTTAGAGTGCCACTCCAAATCCTTTTATCCCCATCTTTGCTCAGAACAGGTAAGTCCGAAATAGAGAAGAAATCAAGCATAGCTCTTGGGATATTCCATTCCCCATCTTTTGAGTTTGAGTTCTGGTTCGAATTTGAGTTGTCTGGGTTAAATTGCGAAGTCATGAAACAGCAGACCGCAGGCCAACTTGTCCGACAAATTTAATTATGGTTGAATTGTCTGATTTAGTACCATTGTAGCTTGAACCCAAAATCCTTCGTGTTAACTTTTTAAAAACGTGATAGTGAGCTGTTATGCTGCTTTGATTAGTAGGAGCTGATCTTATGCATAAGTCGATGTCTAGAATAGACCATTGCACGTGAGTGAAGTGTCTAGCACTACCATTTATTTTCACCTTGTCGAAAACTGGCATAATGAGTCTTGACATTTTCTTTTCTTTTTTGAATTGGGCAGTTGGGGATTATCATTAGGAGTACAACAGCAGGAAGTATTCCCAAAGTGAGCTTTATGCTGGTAACAATGGCAAGCACTGCAGTTTTTCTGATTGGATGGAGAGCTCTATTATTGAAAATCCTCCCTAACGATAAGAAGAAGAAAGATGATACATATAGGAGCGGCAGTGCTTTTGAACTCTTTGAGGTAAAGTAATGGTTACTACTCAACCAGTCAAATACTACCATAGTGCACTCAAGTTGGCAAAATATTATGTTTCCCTTAAAAATTTCATTCTAGAAGTCCTCCAGTTTTAACCATCTTTGTAGATTCGTAGATCGCTTTTGATGGTTGGAAGCAGAAAATTTACCAGAATATGTCACTTCACCGCTGAATGTTTTATTCGGATCTATTAGGATGTTGTCCTGCTAATAATACACATCAAAGGCATTTAAATTGAAACAGCATGGGAAATACGTCTCATTTGAGGGTACTCCAAACATATATGTGGAGAAAGCTGGTGACATAACATTTACAGCCACCAAAGACTTTCCTGTAAAGAAAGCTGGTGAACCCTGAACCCTGTAAAGAAAGAAACTGATCTTTTTATATTTCTATTCCAGTGACCTTGTTACTCGTTTGAGCTGACTTCTGTTTCATCTAAATTTTATTTATAAGCACAATCACCCTGATCCAGAAGGAGCCAGGTTAATTGGCTTCTGAATTCTGATATTCCGTGTTGTTAAGTTATTAAAGCAGAAGATTTTGAACCCAAGTCTTATATAGTTTGCCAGTTTCTTCTCCGTAATATAATGGTTTGAATTGTAATAAGCTGAAGTACATTTTTGTTTGTTGCTGCAGTTACTCACATCATTAGTAAGGAGGTGGTGATCAGATCCATTCTGAAAAGAATCTACCCACCGTGTCTGCTCTTCTTATCATATAATGTGATTCTCAAACTGGAATATTGAAGCTTCCTTTGTCTCCAGTGTAACATTCAGCAGCTGCAACTAATATGATATTTCTCCCTGACTAGGATCGGGAGACATCTTCCTGTTGTTGTTTAAGTGTCCTATGAATAGGCTTGTGGGATACTGCTTACACAATGATAATGCAGGTGAACAACATTTTTGTATTCCTTGTACTCTGAGGTTGTATTTGTCATACCTTGTCTATGGTAATAAATAAACAGACTAAAGACAGTCTTGTTATCCAATTGATAACTATGCTTCCACATTTACTGTCTGTAGATTTAGGATTCAAGAGAAATGGAGAGGCTATTACGAAACGAAATGTTGGTGCAAACTGAATTAGGTTGTTGAATTTTTAATGAAAGCTGATTTAGGGGCTTCAAGAAAAATTGAAGCCCTTGGATCCTGGTCTCCCAAAAGTAATTTGGCTCTCCCCCTATGTAAAATTTTTTTTAATACCAAATTTGCCCTTTATGTTTAGTGTTTAATTAGTTACCACATAATTAACTAAATTAAACTTGATTAAACTGATAATCAAAAAATAATTAAGTCATGGTGTTTTTATACCATTACCGCCGCCTCCACCGCCACTGTCACCTCCGCCTCCATCACCGCCGCCGCCCGGTTATAAGTTTTTTTCTTTTTTTTTTTTTTTTTTATCGTGGATGCAACCAACATTGGTGGAACAATGGAGCACCTAACATAAGCATCTAAAACCACTCATTTGTATTGAAAACTAGGTCAGATTCACTCCATGAAATCAAAATTCGTGAACCAGAAGTACTTACGACTGGAATCTGAAGAACAGCTAGCCGTAAGTTACTTTGCCATTAAAGGTTCAGATCCAAGACGTAAGTTAATATTAGTAGCCGTAACTTACTTACGGCTAATACCGATACTCTAGTTAGTAGCCGTAAGTGTTTTCTGAATCAAAATTTATTTGTCGCAAGGTTACAGGCCGTAAGTAATATTCTGCAGCCGTAAGTATAGTTACGGCTGCTAACCTATTTGAGTTCGGAGCCGTAAGTTTGGGAGAGAGAGCAAAAGGAGCAACAGGAGTATGTCCTTGAAAGAGAGCAACATGCCCGAAAAGCTTGTCTTTTCTCGAGAAAGCCGTACCGCATGAGCAAAGCAATTTGTCACGACCACAGTGTTTTTCATGAGTTCTGAGATCAGCATTAACAGAAAACCTCTTGTTGTTGCATCTGCTGCAGATATAGCTTTTGTCGCAATGGGTGCGTTTGTAGTGGTTCTTCACACACACGACGGTCTTCAAGGGCTGGAATTTTTTATGTTCCTTGTTTCTTTTATGTTCCTCCTTTTGCAGCATCCTCAGCCATCTCTTCTTTATCACACTTCTGATGCTGTTGCATCGAATCGAAGCCATCGAGTTGCTCGAAATCTGACATTGATTGTGTATCTTCAAAATCCTCCATTTTTTCAATACCTTGTCCAAAGTAATAGTGGTTAGTGATTAGATCAGAACCACTTATCCTTATCAACGGTTCACATCTGTCTATTTAGTAATCTGTATGCTTTAATGTGATTGGTCCTCCTAGTACAGCCTGTCATTTGGACAGCTGGTTTTCCCGTACTGTTTATTCTGTTTAAATAGTCTGTGCGTGTGTGCTACGCGTGTGTTGTAGAGAGTGTTCTATCCTCTCATTTTACTTTACTCTTTTCTCTGTAAATCAATCCATTAATGGATTCTTCAATTTCATTTCATTTCATCATTTGATTATCACTATTAGTGATTATAGTATGGTATCAGAGCTAAGAACAATCGGTTCTTAGGTTCGATCTTCTTTTCATTTCCGCTGCTATTCATTCATTTTCATTTCTTCTTGTGTTTTCGGCAAATCTTGATCTGTTTCTATCAGATCTACTTTTATTTTTCTTCTTCGAATCAATTGTTTATGATTCAAGAATTTCCTTCAGTTTCCATGGCTGATTACGAAAATCCGACAGCAAATTCGTTCTCTACTCTTTCCTCTAACCAGCTCAATAATCTGGTTCATTTCAA
>JAJJMA010117045.1:0-24140 GCA_023529015.1 Papaver nudicaule
TTACTTATCATTGGTTGATGTATGATATGGGAAAATTAGTATCAACATGAACACCCTCAGTATTAACGGAATACAGACGCTAACCTACTCTCAGACTTCGGACTGGAATGTATCGAGACTGAATTAACCCTAAAAGAAATTCAGCTACCAATGTGCTCCTACGTCTCTTGGCTCCCGCAGAAACCTACGTACTTGATTCCTCTAGCTGACGTCTTTTAGAGGCCTAGGAGTTGCTCCACTTCCCTTCGTGAAGACTAACGCTACCCTGCCTCTAACAGGACGCCTAAAAGTATCCAAGTAATTAAACAAGATTCCTTTAGACTTAAAGTCAAGGTTAATGAAAATCTGTTTTACTGAATAGGGCTTATTGATCTAGCCTAAACAGTTTTACCTCTTAACGCTTGACGAACTTATGAAACATTGTTCGTGAATTTGTGTTACGGAACTTCTAGGGTTTACAGTACAAGATCTACCTTACGAAGTTTCTATCAAATCTTGGTCATGATAAGATTGAAAGAATTGAATCGACCCAAGATACAAGATCAAGAATTTAACTTCCTACCTGTGCTTCACGATCCTCAAGTGAAGTCTTTCAATAGTCGTAGTCCGAAAGGACTTCGAGATGACGACCAACCTTTATGCAAGGATACACAGATGTGTAGAGGATTGGAATTGTATCTTGCAGAAGGTTTTCTATCTATAGTGATCACTAAGGGAGGCTTTGCTTAAAAGTTTAACAACCTTGAGTAGGGCTCAAGCAAGTTCCGGATCTAAAAAGTCCATAGCTTGAATACCCATTCTCAATCTTCTTTTAACTTTGGACTAGGCCAATAGTTAAAGAAGACTCAACCTTGATTGAAGGTTTGCAACTTCTGGTCCAAAACTTGTTTGAACATTGCGTTGATTAAGTAGTTGAATTCCATGGGCTAAGTAATGAAAAGTCCGAGAACTAATCATTACAAAACCGAAAACTCCATAATATTGAAAGTTTGAAGTTTTCCATGGATTATGTGTACACGTTCATGAACGCGTTTACAGAGCTGTCAATTGGAGTTCAGGAGAAACCTTGAACTCGTATGTACGTGTTCATACATACCCACTCGTTCTCAGGAATGCTTTGTGCAACATATGTACGCGTTCATGAACACGTTCACCGTTGAGGTCATTTCATGAGTGTAGATGACAAAATATATCATCCACCACAGAAGGCAACATGAACTGGACGAGAGGTACTTCAGGTCCTGCATGACGACCAAGAGGAGGATCAGACCAAGAGGAGGATCAGACCAGAGTCCGGATAGGCGCAAAGTCTGTGGATACAGAACCCGACACGACCAAAGGCGGTTAAGCAACAACATAGACTGCTAAGGAGACTAAGAGGTTCTGTCATCCAAGAGGCGGGAATGCGAGCGAAACAATCGGATCTAAGATATGTTTCTGATGTATTTACTAATTCACCCCTAAACTTGTATTCCCGTCGTGTATAAAAAGGCTTGCCATGCCTCATTTGTAAACCAAGTAATTCATTAATGAGAAAACAAGACTAGACTCTTTCTCTAAACAATCTCTCTCTTTACTTTACTGTTGATATGGTTAATCGAAGCAAATTGTTCATACAACATTATCGATCAAGTAGATTCAATCACTAGTAGAAGATCAGCAGATCAAAGCAAAGTCTAATTATCTTTTAGATCACCGGATTCACACCGGATAATTGGTGAAGGTATTATCTAAACCTAATTTTGTATCTTCATTTGGCGCCGACTTAGCTTGAATTCTTATATTTCAAACATATTTCATCTATAATATTTAGATTTGACAGTTTTAAAACGATTTTCGATGAATTCCATTACATTATCAAAGAATTTTTATTGATCGGAGACTTTTGGCGGTAAAACAAAATTTAAAAACCTAAAATCTCAGATCTAGAAATTTACCTATTTAATTAGACATTTGAGTACATAAAATATTTTTAGTTGATAGATTTGAAATTTCATATAGCTAGTTGTTTGTAATTGGGAGATCGATCTAATATTTTTTAATGTTTCCATGAGAAAAATCGATGAATGAGATAAGAAAGATAAAGAAATTATGGATAAGAAGATTCAAAGACGTGATCAAACCATAAAAGATAACAGATCCGAAGGAAAACTGTATTCAGGGAAGTTCTCTACGATTAATCAATTTGTTCAAAATTTTATATAGATCAAACACATTTAAGATCAGATTTAAATTACATTCTTTAGGAAGCAATAAAAATGATTCATAATACAGATAATATTTCAATTTATATTTACAACAAATAAAGAAAAAAAAGGAAATAAAGTAATTATGATTAATATCTGATAACTGCTGTGAAAGTTTGAAGGTATACGTAAAAATTATGGAGGAACAAACAAACATCACGAAGGCAAACATGGAAGAAATAAGGAGTAGTATAAAAGACCTAGCATACAAAGTTGATAATATGGAGATTGTGTTGACATCAAGATTTGGAGCAGAAACATCAAAAGCGCGTGGAAATACACGTCCAGAGATTGTGGAAGCTAGATCAATAGATCGCATATCAGAAGAGCGAATGACGATGATAAAGAAGATGATCAAAGACAAGAAGAACCAAAAACAAAGGTCACAGATCCAATCAAATGGCAATAAACTATCAGAAAACAAAGGTTACATACACATGATACAATCTAATCTAGCAGGCGAAGGACTACTATAGCCAGGAAGCAAGATGAAGATGGAAGAAATCAATTACACAAGTTGTGATGTTGATCTGAACCACGAAGAAGTACTCCAAAAACCAGATATGGTAAAATTTTCAAAGGAAGATCTGATAGGAATACAAACTCCTCGTAATGACGCATTAGTAATAGATCTGATGGTAGATGGTTGGTATTGTAAGAAGATTTTGATAGATCAGGGTTCGAATAGTCAAATAATATATCGCCAAGCAGCAGAGCAGATGGGAATCATCAAAAAGGGATCCATATACTCATCAAAAGCAAGTCTTGTTGGATTCAATGGCACAGAAACATTCCCTATAGGACAGATCATACTCCCTGTCATAGCAGGACCTATTACAATTAATGTCATGCTTTTTGTTTTAAATACAGAATCGCCGTACAACATGATATTATGACAAGATTGGATACATGCATTAAAGGCAATTCCATCAACATTTCACCAGAAGATAAAATTCAAGACTATACATGGCATACATGTGTGAGTATGAAATCTGCATAAGCACTTCATACCCGACAGCCATCAGATTTAATTACTCAACCTATGGTCAAGGATGCAATATATGTTTCATGTGATGATACGAAGATAGTAATAACAATACCTAAGCTAATTTATATAAGGAACATCAAATAATAAGAGCATAACTATAAATTGTATTTCATTCTAGCTAATACATGGATATGATCCTTAGAAGCTTGAGGAGAAACTAACCAAATCTCACTGTCACGATTTAGGTTACACAAAAAATCCAACCCTTACAATGGATCCCGAGCTCGCCTTATATAGGCCGAGTCTGAAGTGGTTTACAGCTGTTTTTACCTGGAAAAAAAATGCACCGTCTCTGGGTACTTTCGTAGTGCTCGAGATCAAAGTCGAACAAGATGAGCCTAAACCAAGTTAATGGCCGTTCACGTCTTGCTTCAGTCACAGAGAGGATAGAGGTTGATCTAGGGAGTAAACAACGAAGAAACTTGAGATCATGTTGAGAATGTGTTTTGGGTGTAAGAGTTCAAGACCTCCGTCGTGAAGGTGACTGGAAATCTCCAAGGCTAGAAGTGTGTTGGATACTCAGGTCTGTTTGCTCTGAGGTTCTGGTGTTTTTCCGTATTCTAGTTGTTCTGCCTTGGAAGATAGAGGAAGCCTCTATTTATAGTGTTGAACTCACCCTGATCTCTTGACAGAGAAGGTGGAAGTCGTGGAAGAGTGGGGGAGTGGACGACATGAGTTGTTCTCGGTAACTGCTAGGATCGTGTAGATCATGTCCACTCAGCGCCACTTTCTCGTAACTATCCATCATCTCTATCAGTTTCTTTCAACTGTCGTACACCGCCAGACCAACACCCCTAAAGTTATCCCCCCGTGTGATGTTTTGATATCTCGAGTGATGCGCAGATATTGCGTAGTTGTGTTGGATTTGAGTAGTGTCGCGTGACTATGATGCCGTGACCAGCGTGAGTGTGGTGCTTTTGAGACATGCATAGTGGGTGTGTAAGAGTGGCCTTTGCCGTTGGCCAAGGTCGGGGACTCATGGCGCCATGGTTACAGCGCCATAGCATGGCACCTTGGCTTTGGCCAAAGTTGAGTTTTCATGGCGCCATACTGGGTATACCACGACCTTGGCTAAGGCCAAGGCCAATTTCCATAGCGCTATGGCGCAAATTTCCATGGCGCCACGGCCTTGGCCTTTGGCCAAGGCTAACCTTGCTGCAGCTGGTGCGTTCTGGCTACGCTACTTTGGTTATGGTGCACGTGCTTGCGCTATAGCGTACCTGAGTTTTGAGCGTGGTCTGTTTAAGCTTGTTTAGGCTGTTGCATGCCTCTCAAAGAGCTCTGGATAGGCCTAGAGCTTCGGTTTTTCTGAGGTTTTTCAATAAGACCCGGATGTTGAGTCATATTTTGAGAGGAACTCCATGAGGATGCGTCTCTACTAACTCTTCACCATGTACCACTGAGCAATCTAGTTCTGATATCGAGGAATTCGAGGCGATGTCGACATGAAGTAGATTAATGGGTTTATGTGCCGGTGAGGTTATCGGTACTGTACCATGATATTATCCTCTCCATCGGGAGTTATAAGAGAGGAATCATAGAGAGTACATTCAGCTCGTAGAACATGTTGTATTCTAATCTATGAAGATGTGCCTGAGTATGTGATTGCCTTCAGATAAGGCGTGGTTAGAGTCCTTCTCCCATTTTTCACCATCTACATTAATTCCCCTGGTTAGTGTGGAACATTAATGTTTCATACTAAGCACTCGGATGGTGATGGCAACCTCAATTGCCTCAAGGTCTTCTATTCAGCGTTAGCAGAGGGCCTCGCAGAAGTTCGTATGTAAATACAGACATGTTATTAGACAGGGATTCTTTACTTATCGGATAACGTAGGATAAGGCAGGTGATAGAGTGACAAGGATTTCCCAATATGCGGTTCAGGGCGTCCTAGATGTGGCCCCTACAGGTCTCGCGGTTCCAACCTTTGGTTGAGATGGTTGGCCTTGTAGTCGTCTTGACTTGACCAAGGAGCTCCTAGGGTTTCTAGGTCCATATAGACGCGAGATTATACTTTCGTGTCGTCACTGGTGTTGCTAAATGAAAGAAAAGGTGAGGGATTACCGGTTTCTTAGCTCGAATCCCTTCTTCTTCCTAAGAAATCTTCGAGAGGATCTCGCGTGAGTTTGTTGGTCGACTTTGACTAGGGCTTCGAATACAGTATCATTCCGTCTCTATCTTGTGCGAGTTCTGGGATTGAGTCAGCATCTCGCCCCGCGTGTGGCGCATTTAATTCCTAGGGTTCCATAGTGTGCATATATATATATATATACAGTGACTGTGACACTATAGCTCCGTCTTCATCCCTTCGTGTAAGTTTCTCCGTAGTGTGTGATATTTTTTTTGATCCATGGCTGGCAGTGATAACTCTGGTTCATATTCACAGAGGAGAGCTTATACCAAACGGAGAGTCTCCGAGATCATGGCCGACGAGAGAAACTCTGGTTCATCTTCACAGAGAGAGGCCTATGTGAAGCGGAGGACGTGGATCCCTAGTCCGGTGAGTGTTTTCCTGTAATTTTATTACACTTGTACGCCTGTTCTCCTGACAAGGATGGTAACATTGCAGTGTAGAGTTATGGTGACTCGGAGTTGAGGTCGCTTAAGTGCGGGAATGTTGAGTTTTGAAGAGGTTCCGCCGCCTGCTCAGACCCAGGAGATCCAGTCTTAGCTTGGTCTTTTCTTCCATCCCATCTTAGCTTGGTCTTTTCTTTCGTTTTTTTCTAAGTGAATGTTATCCTCCCCTTCAGGGGGCTCAACCTCGCAAGAAGAAACGTGTGAGTATCCCCAAGAGAAAGCAATCTGCTCAGGGAGGCTCTCACTATTCCCCGATTTCCGTCGTTGCTATGGACGGGGACGACGAGGATGGTGGCACCGATAATACTGGTCTTTCATCTGATGGAGGTTCAGTTCTTGATGACGTTGGCCTAGGAATAGATGACCTTGACCATTCGGGAGCTGGTCTTCCTGCGCACGCGATTTAGCTTATGCATGCGCCTGTGCATGTGTACGCGCCTTAGCCTATGCTCGTGTATGTACCTTGTCCAATTCGCCATCCCCTTTGCTCCTTAACCTAGTCCACGCCTATGATGGGTGGCCCACGGCCATCCCATCCCTCCTTGCTCACGTCCCTTGTTTGTGCTAAAATGTCTCGTCTTTTGACTTGCCTATCTCAAGTCCATAGGCGAGCCCAATCCTATTTTGGCCCTAAGGTAATCCCACGCTTTCCTCAAGCTAGAATATCTCCCTCCTAGCCTTGGTCTTGCTTACTTCACTCCTAAGTAGTTCACGCCACATCCTAGGGCAGCCCACGGCCATGCCCTATCTTACTTTTTGGAGGCTCACGACATTAGCTTGGCTAAACCCTTGGAGCCCCACGACCATGCCTTGGCCAAACCTTTGGAGGCCCAAGGCTGTGCCTTGGCCAAACTCTTGGAGCCCCAAGGCCATGCCTTGGCCAAACTCTTGGGGGCCTTGCATCCATCCCCGCCTTAACCCTTGGAGGCTTACGTTCATCCCTGCCTTAGTTCTTTGGATGCCCACGTCCATCTCTTGCCTTCATCTTTAGAGGCCTGCGGCGTTCCCCTGCTTAATCTTGGAGGCCTATGGTCATACCCTAGCTTAAACCTTTGGGGGCCTCAAGACCATCTCTTGCTTAGTTCTTGGAGGCCTCACGCCCATGCTTAGCCTAATTTACGGGGGCCTTATGGCTGTCCCTCGCTTGATTGATGGAGGCCTCATGACTATCCCTAGCTTGTACTCATGGAGGCCCATGGTCATTCTCTTGCTCACGGCTATCCTTGCCTTCCTAGAGCTAAAATATCTCCTTCCCTAGCCTCCTCTCTACTTATGGATCCCCCTGATCCAAGTCCTAGATGATTATGGACTTTATTGAGTCCATAATACTCTAGTTTCCTAATCAAATTCGGAAATCTGGCAGATTACGAATTGCCTCAAAGGACGATTTTTACAGCCCAATCCGTGAACAATTAGGGGGTGCTTCCTTCACGAAAGTTTCTCCTCTGTGAGTTCCCTATAACATACTAAAATTTCGGTATTTTACCGAATATAGGCTGTCCTGGGTGATTTTTAGAATGGATGACGTGCAAACTATCTAGAAATCTGAAAATAACGTAATGTTATGGTGTATCCTTTTACATCCTATATTTAACTTCCTAATAGGATTATTATGCTATGTAACATAGCTTATTATAATTCATGTGTCCTATCTTTAGGCCTTGGATTGGCAATGGTTATGCATTCTTGATGATGGCTACGCTGTGTTAGCATTACTCGTCTATTTTCCTGATTATAGACTTTCTTCTATAATCAGTGCTATAATTCTTAATCATGGCTCATGGCTATGACTTATATTATTTTGGGCATTCATATGTCTTCATTAATCAGAGAATTGGTGAATTACATGCCACAAGCCAATTTCTCATATTTATGGCAAATCAAAAGTCGTATTTTCTTGACTATTGCCACAGAGAGTTGCTGAAATCCTCTCAGTTTAAATGGCGGTTGCATAGCCCAATCCTTAGCCTTCTCTCATTGGTTTAAATGGCGATTGCCCGGGTCAATACTTAGACCAAACTTAAAAGAGATACACATGCTTATCGCTTAATCTCTATTTTTACGCAAAGTCCTGAGTTTACCAGTAATTGGTACGACTTTGTACTTAGTCATCTTTGACTTAACAAATATTCAATACATAACAAATCTTACGAGAATCAAGTAAGTTACATGGGGGGATATTCTTTAGGGTTTTGGTTTGGCGGTCTACGACACGTGTGATTGCAACGGCTCAATCACTCAACGGGAAAGAAAGCTAAGTCGTGTGAACGTTGCTGAAAAGAGGGGATGAGAAAGTGGGTTGTTAGTCTTCCCTAATATTAGGCGCAAGACTCTTAACAACTGGTCCACTTACTCCACACTCCCACTCTTCCACTTCTTCTACTTCTTACGAGATCAGTTGGAATTCTATTGCTATAAATAGGTCACTCGATCAGTTTGGAAAAACATGACAGACAAGTTCAACAGTTCAATTCAGTGCAAGTATAATCAATCTATCTCATCGATAATTGATTAACTCTTCTCATTCAGCATTCAATATCTAGTGAGAACTGAATATCCATTCTTTTAGCAATTTTAATCACAACATCACAGAAATCATAGCAATTCTCTGATCTCATCTTTCTCTGCTTCCCTCCCTAAACCAACCGTACATCCTCTTCTTGTAACTGAAGCAATACTCGAACGGCCATTTCTTGGTTTAGGCGAGTCCTGTTCGATCTTGACCTCTCGAATACCATTACAACTTTATATTACATCATCACACTTCACACCTTACCCCTCAGATTCTCTTTACAACCTCATATTACATCATCACACTTTGGTTCAATCCAACTCTCGCATAGCAAATAAGTTTTAGGGGGAAAGAGCTGTCAAACAGTCCATCAGAGTCTGACAGTTCAACTTGGGCGTGCTATCATGCACAATGATGGCAGCCTGAATCACTTAATCCGTGTTCATCGTAGCGTGTTAATGCAGAAGGCCATCTCACTCAAGACAAAAGTTATAATTTGATCAAGGTTCTTCAGACAAGCATTGGAAGATTTCAAGCAACTCCAACCATCGCTAGAAGTTGGTTTTCACTTTCAACTCCACAAATCCACCACTACAGTGTGTTTCTCTAAACACATTAGATACTTCGGAGCGCCTATGGAGCTACCTCCAACTCCCGCACACCACATTACAAGGATACTGACATGCCAAACCAACTGAATGAAGCTACCATGTATGAGAGGCTATTGGACCAATGCAAAGAACTAGAGAATGCTATTATATACATATGTGTGCCTATGAGGTTGGGAGGTTCACAAAAACTTCCGAACCTTAAGAAATTCTTTGTAGTGGTTTACTAAAAAAAAATAAAAAATGAAATGAATACAAAGCAAGAAAAAAGTAGGTCACAATTTCTGGATAAATCTGATATGAGTGGGGCTCATAAATGTGATCGTCACTCGCTAAAAAACAAAGACTACCTCCACATTGAGCTTTTTAACACAACGAAGTAAAACCATCCAATATTGCTAAATAGTGAAATTTGAGTCATATTGGATAAAACGTTGTTTCTTTAGCTTTTTGCATGGTATCTCTAAATAAAAAACAGTCTTTTCAAACAAGAACATTAAATAACATCACAAAATGTGCACCAAGAAGCAATTTCCAACTCTCAATGGGTATATCAGAACTTCGGCATCATTTGAAGAGTGCTAATTTCCTGCACATGGAAGTGTGTTGTTGGATGCATATCTTCACAACAGGGGTCAGGTTTTACTCCAAAGTCTTTCAGTGATACATTCAGCGCCATGTGAGGTACAATGTGAAGGTATGGACGTAATGCATCTTCACGTCGAGACTTCCAAATAACCAGGTTAGTTTTAGCGTCCAAATCAGAATGGCATAGACGTTTGCAATCCATTGAAATTCGCCACAACAACGCGTTGTTCTTACCAAGTGCAATAGGCACATAATGTATCAGGTGCTCTTCCTTTTTTCCCAACTCAATGCTGCACTGTTTCACCCATTTCCTTCCGATGCATCTGGTATTTGCTCTAAAACATTTTCTTTTCTCGAGTGACCACAAACGCAGAGTTATGTCGCCTCTATGCTGGCTCGTATAGTACAAACATAGAGACAGTCCAATTTGGGCTAACCCAGCCCGTGAATGGGTTTTCCCTTCTTAAAGATCTTGATTGGTGGTGGTGATTATATTTCGAAATTCTCAGTATGCAATTCGAAAGATACAATATTTTGATTGATTGTATCGAGCTAAAATATACGCCCATTTGCAAATATACCAGACGATTCACGTAGACTGTACTGAAATTCGTCTTTGTTCCTCCAACCCCTACTATCGCCAAGAGTGTACACTTGGATGATTTTCCCTTGTTCATAGGTTCTCACAACTTTATATTCACCAGTAGACTCACACTACCCGAATCCTGCCTTCACTTCATGAAATTTTGGAGAAGGATCCACAAGTTTGGGTAGGTGGAGGTGCTCACCAGTTGATGGATTCATAATATAAACTGAATCATTAAGAGCCATGTTGTGTGGTGTTAGGGCATTGTCCGGTCAAACCCACTAGCGTTGGTATGTCAAGCTAGTTGTCAGTTTTAGGTGTCAAAACTCAATTCTTGATTTAGCCTACTAGAGTTTAGATTTCGGAAATGGGATATAGACAAAGTAGTAGAGACCTTGAAGACGAAGACTGTGAAGACAAAGAAGACATCAATTATTCTTCATCGACAAAAGGTTAGTAGGAGTTATGACTTTATGGATATTCTTCTATTTCTACTTCATCTATTCTTTCGAAATATAGTCGACTACTTTAGTAGTGATAATAGCGATTGAGATCGTATTCTTGTGTAACGTGGCCTTGTGTCATGACCAGTATTTGATCCCACAAATTACTGTGAGTACAAGAATGTATGAGACAGATTCGGTGCCATGTGTCCATTACAATGGTTTGCTTGCAAACTGTTAGTTGGATATGGATGAATCTAAAGGAGTACTCTTGAGCAAAGAGTCCATGGATCACAGCTGAGGACGTACACACGTCTAAGTTCTGGCTCAGCCCAGCACTTCCAGCGGAATCCAGATTTGACGAAATTTGACAGGCGCACGGTTCCCGAACCGGTTTGCGTACCAGAAACTCGGAAATTCCCTGAGTTCGAGATGGCTATTTTGTTCACGTACCAGTACGTGAACCTGACGGTGGTCATCTTGCTGGTGTCGAATTTAGTGAAGATTCTTTTAGAATTTCACTCTGAGTCAAATTCCAAAACTCCTTTATCTCTTAGATGGACTTGTGAATAACAGAATATATTTTGTGTTCCATCTAACGATTCTCAATGAGTCAATAAGATAAGATTATCTCTGGTCTGTTGGATTTCTATCTTGAAGTGTTTTTGAGCTAACAAAACACTTGGCAGATAAACTTAAAAAGAATTCCAATTGAGATTAATCTCTATTACTTGGTTATCAATTTTAGGGTTTCCTTAACTTGTGGGACAAGTAATTGATTGCTTAATTCCAAAGCAACCTATCTTATTGAGTGCTATAAATAGAGGTGTCTACGGACAAATACCGCAAGCTTCAAGCATACGTGAAGGTCCTTAGGGAAGGTAGCGTAAACTCTTTTCACTTCGGTGAATGCTTGTTGTGGTATAGTCATCCTCTATAGGTTGCAGCTCCTCTGGGAACTCCCTACGACTATAAAAGACTTCTCTTGAGAGTTGGGAAGCACAGGTAGATTGATCCCTTTGTGGTAGATCAGATTAACCTGTAACCTCAGTAACCTATCTTAGTTCTTGTCTATTGTAAAGTCCGTCTCTTATGCTATACGGCTATTCAAGAACTAGTTAAGTTACGTAAAGGTTGGAAAGGTAGCAACGCACGGCTGCACTCGGTGTTGTAAGACCTAGTTAGCTCCAGTTATACAAGTTCCTTAAGTGGTTCTTCGTGTATAACTGAGGTAGATAGGAATTGGGCATTGCTTACTTGGTTTGCGTGTCAGCCCCGATTTGTGAAGTAGATTTCCGTATGACCTGGATTTAACAATCCGAAGGAAGTCATCTTGTGTGTGGTAAACTGATAGAGGACAGTTACACCATACGTCAACAGTTTGGTTGAAAAGCCAGTATTGCTGACACAAGCCTTTGCATCGGTCAAAGCAACTCCTAGGCCTGTAACGGACGTCAGCTAGGGGAATCAAGTGCGTGTCGATCTGTGGGGGGATCCAGAGACGTAAGGAAGGCGACAGTAGCCAATTCGCTTGGAGGGCTTGAGTTGGTCTTTGCTACATCCCAGACCGAAGTCTTATAGTAGGCTAGAGTTTGTAGTCAGTTTGTACTGGGCGGTGTTCAATCTGGACGAGGTCCCGAGGTTTTTCTGCAAGGCAGTTTCCTCGTTAAAAAAACTTCTGGTGACTTGTGTGCTTTTACTTTCCGCATTATATCTCTGATTGTATAATTAAAGCACCAAGCAGTACGTTATTGCTTAACTGTAGAGTTGACTCCAAAGTACTCTTTGTCGAGCTTTAACAACTCCAGTTATAAGTTTGGATATTGATTTTTGAGATCGTCCAGACTTAAACCATAAGACTCACGAGCCAAAACAAAAAGTTGGTAGTATTTCGGTACCCCTCCTTTTTCATGTGGCATTCCAAAGCATACCAGCCCATTGCATGAGCCAATAATATTTGGCCAATGCAGTTCAACACGTAAATGACATAATCTTAAAACTAGTTCTAGGCCGATGCTACCGACTTGTTCATGGTTGTTTTGTTTTGGCATTAAAAATACCTGTATACGGTAAGGTAAAGTGGAGGCCGCAAATAAGTGACCCAGGCTGTTTTTCCCAAGCGCTACCTGCCATTCCTTGCACACATATTTGTAGTCGAGAATACTTTCTGATGTTGGTAGGGAAGACAGGATTTTAGTAATGATTTCCGAGGGGAGCCTATTCATGTTTCTTGCTCTTTTGTGCAGAGCCTGAGTCTGTTGACAAAAAAAATATATGTATATAATATATGTATATATTTGGTCTTACCTCCTTTGAGTTCGATTTAATGATGAAATACACACGCAAGGATGTACGGAAAAACATTAAAAAAAAAACTATGAACAAAAGAATCTAACCTTGAATTCTGAAAGCTTATATGTAACGAAATAGTTCCAATGTTGTTTCTTCTGGTTTCTGGGATCCATCCGTTCCAAAATTTTGTTATGCGAAGCTATGTACTTGTTATACAATCCCCTTCTGAAGTCTTGCAATATTACACCGAGACAATTCATCGTTTCTCCCCTTGTGCACTCGTCGACGCGGTAAAATTTCTAGGGTAATATTAAATGGCATGTTAGTGCAGGCACAAAACAAAATTAATAAATAAAAATGATGAATAATGATAGTTGTAGGAATCAGTAGTTGCTTGCATGTATCTCGTTCCACATTTTATCCTTTGCCTCCTGGGTCACATACTTCCATTTTAATACTGGGAGTCCAACTTCTCTCATGACCAGGTCACGGAGGAATCTATTGAATGGTGCTCTACGTTTCGTTAAGATTTTTTTAAAATCAAAATGATTATAGTAGCTTACTTCAGGTATCTCGTCGTCATCCACTACATCAATTATATTTCCGTCCTCGGGGTATTCTTCGACCTTGATAAGCATATCGTGGAAAATGTCCTCTTCAGCCATAACTTAAACTGTGTACGTACAACAAAGCTAGGAATATGAGCATATATAGACTAACTTCTAAAAGTGCGGTCACAAAACAACTTATGTTGAAAATCTTGCAACAATTAAAAAGAAAAGTTTAGATGTATCAGGTTTATATGAAATAAACCATTTAATCAGGAAATCAAGAAAAAACCATGGTAACAAAGAAATGAATGATTCAACCAAATCATAGCTAAACCTAACAGCGAAGCACCACATGCACAACATAGGTAGAATATGAGCTTATATTGAAGAAAAAAACAGTATCTAAACATATATAAGAGCAAAAGTACCATTGATGCATATAACTTAACCCTAGAACATTATTTTGATACAAGAACCAGATTGAAACAACCTATGATTATTAGTTATTAGTCAAAACATACATTTTATTCCTTTAAAACATCACTTGTATTGAATCGAGAAAGGGTTAAAGAGATAATACCAGTATTAGAAATTACCAGAGAAAAGAGATGAACCCTGTGAAGAAAATGAGTTAGGAGTAGACATTTCGGAAAGGATAAATCGAGTTTTAAAGTAAAATTTAACTTTAAAATGGAGCCAAAACACCAGGCGGGAATCATCCCGCTCGAAGATTTTTGTTTCATCTCGCCAAAAAGAAGTTTTTGGTTGAAATTTTATGTGGTTTTGATCTTCGAATTGTTAAAGAGAAAGTTTCTAGATTTCGTGTAACTAACTATGGCTAGTTTCCCTAAATTTTAGTTTCCAGCTATAATAAATCAGAGAGAATATTGGGTGGTTCTCCATTAAATTTTGGTAATTTTTTCCCAAAATATCGATATACATGTCTCGAACATAATGTAGCACGAAGAAAGATTAAAAAGGCATTGGTAAACGTACATATTCCAGTTTGTAGTATCATTTAGATCAATCAAATTTTATTACACAGATAAGCGGTAGTAGATTGAGAAATGAAACAAGTTTTAATTACTAATAATGTACTATAAAGGAAGGGTAAAATGAAAAAGAAAACAACGCTGAAAAAATACTCTCTACTTAATTTCAAACTCACGTTGAAGCCAGCAAGGACCAACGCGGCCCACTAGATTTTCCACCAAAAGCCATCAAAGAAACATGGGTCATTATGTGAGGAGTAACCACAATATCTGTCTGCCAGTGAATGTCTCCCCGAGTTTCCTCTAAATTTCCGATGGATGAATGGTAACACATTAAACGGCGCCTTTTCCACAATAAAATTTTATCATCATCTCCAAAAGCAATCGACACATACCATGGACTGGAATACTCTAACCACGGAAGTAATATGCTCTTCTTGATCTTCCAAGTATCATCCTCGGCCTAGTTGGTAATTCGGGGAGCGGTAAAAAAGCAGAGCGGCAAAAGTGCGCGCATTAATCGGCTAGATAAAAAGTCAATTCGGTCAACAATGCGTTCAATTATGCGGAGTTCAATCAAAAAGCGGGAATTCGGAAATGCTCGTTTAAAGCGTTTCACAAATATAAGTGCGACACCTAAAATTTGGCACATATATACTTGTAAAAATTTGTAAAAATAAGACTTTCAAGAGTTTAAATCAGCTAAATGAATAATATATGGAACTAAATCAACAAACATTGCTTGGCCTGGTGGTTCGGGGACCAGTAATGTGAGTTATTGTCCAAGGTTCGATTCCTGACAGTTACAATTTTTAAAAATCTAAGGAAATGATTTAAATGGAACCGAATAAATCAGACGAATAAAGCGTTTGTCCGATTAATCGCGTACAAATCGACTCAACCTTAATAATCGCAAAACTAGTCCGGGGATAGAAAATGCGGACGTTTACTTTAGTTCCGAACAATCGGTTACTAACTAGGATCCTCGGTCACCAACCAAAAATCTACACGAACTCCTTTCACCGTGTGGCGAGTGTAGTAAACACACTGACAGGTTCCATATAGAATCATCCCAACTCTGGCTTTTTTTTTCCACATATAAACCCTCGTTGTGATATGATGGTAGACTAAGATCCCTAAATTCCTCCCTACTCAGCTCTAAAGATTGTAATTCCATCTTCCGTGATCGGGAGCACCATTCCAACCAGTAAAGATGACCCTGTGCATATAAACTGGTTTTACGAAGAAAGCTATATGGGCAATAACCGGTGTGCCTCTAACCCCTCTTGTCCCAAAGGGTGAACACTTGCACCATGCAATCTTCATGAATACGGAGTACCTTATATTCGTCTGAATGTTCGCAGTATTCAAAACCCACTATTACATTTCGGCTGGTGCCAGAAGTTCCCCAGAAAAATATGTAGGATGTCTGCATATTCCAGGGAGGATAAGTTGCTAACCTAGAGCGGGGTTGATGATATAGATAGGATCTCCTGAGCACTTATGCCGAACATACAAACAGACCAACCCATTACAAGAGCCAACAATTTGAAAAGTATGTTTGCGATCTCCTGTTTCAGGGTCAATCTGTCCAGTTATTACTATGTGGAAGCTTTCCTCTGTAATATGTTTTGTGTAGAACATTTGTGTACTATCGCCTTCATCCAACAAAACATGTCGTCCGTTATTTGGAACCGCACTGAAAAGAAGCCCAATCCTTTTGTTTCCGAGCATGCTTCTCCATTCTTTGCAAACAGCTTTGCTATCAAAAACTTATTGTGTAGTTGAAGGCAATCTAAAATCTCGTGAACCAAGTCTTCGGGCAAGATATTAAAGTATGTGTGCGAGTTATCCATTGTGGTTGCTGGAGAAATGGTACATCACACTGATAGTGGCACAGGTCATATATAGACTTTCAATCCAAAAGGTTTGTATGACATGACTGTTGGGAAAAGATATGCCTGGCGGTTAAAATCAGTTATGCACAGTATGCACGTTCAGTTTGTTTCACACGACTGTTGGGAAAAGTGAAGAATTTGCACGTTCAGTTTGTTTCACACGACTGTTAGGAAATATAAGGTAGGACACAAAGAAGTTTCATTTTCCCGTTAAATTATACTAACTATGTCCACATTGGGTTTTCTAATACAAAGAAATAAAACCATCCAACAATAATATTGCTAAATAGTGAATTTTGAGCCATATTGGACAAAGCTAGCATATGCTACCGGGATAAAAATTATGTTAAAACATTATTTCTCTAGATTTTTGCATGGTGTTTCTAAATAAAAAGCTGTCTTTTCAGACCAGAACATTACATAGCTAACAAGAATGCACAATAAGAAGCAATACTTAAAAACTTTCAACTCTCAATGGGTATACTCCTGCATCATTTGAATACTACTAATTTACTTTCTTTGTCCCGTTCCAGGAATGAATGGTCCAACGATGTCGACCCCCCATTTGGCGAAAGGCCTCGGGCTTAACACTGAGTTTAGATTTGTTGCTGGTGCATGTATTGTCTTGGCAAATCTTTGACAAGGGTCACACTTTCGAGATATGTCTTTTGCGTCGACATGCATTTAGGGCCAGTAATAACCTTGGAATTTGGTTCCCTGGGCTAGGGTTCTTGCTCCACTATGAGTTCCTGCCTCTCTGCTGTGTAGTTCTGTCATAGTGATATTCCATCTATCCGATGAATACATCTTAATAGTGGACCCGGGAATGACTGCCGGTATAAAACTCCATCTAGGATTTTGTAATTTGCTGATCTACTTATGATTTTATGTGCTTCGAGGGGGTTGCTTGGTAATTCCTTGGTCTCCTAATATTTTCTTATTGGTACTCTTCAGTCTTCAACTTCATCTTGGATAGTCATTTCGAGCTTCTCTCATATGTCTTCTATAAATGATTTCTTTACTCTTCCAATCTCGAAAGAGATAACGTCTTGGTCTGTCATTTTTGAGGCAATAAATGCCAGAGCGTCCGCATGTCTGTTATCCTTCCTGCATGTGTGTCGAATTTTTAGGTGCGGGATCTTTGCCATTAATCTCCTTGCCGATTTCTTGTATTCTGATCATGAATCGTGCGGGATCTTTGTCCTCGATTCCCAGTATTGGCTTTTTTTCGTAATCATCTTCGATAGAGAATTCGGATAAGAAGTCGGCTATGATTTGCGATTTTAATGTCGTTCGAATTTCGTAAACCACGTCATATTGGCCTATTTGCGCATTCCACTTTGAAATTCTTCCCGCCGCCTGCATGTTTTTAAGAAAATATTCAATTGGTGTTTTGGTTAGTGAAAAGATGAGGGTACCAAGTACACCACCGATCTTTCGTTTAGTCCACCTATAAGCCAAACCTTGAACGGTTCTTGTATTCAAGAACTAAAGAACAAGATCTCGTTCAGATCTGATTGATTCACACAAGGGAGTCATTACAAGAATCCAAAAGGCTATGTCAACAACCAAGTACGATACTTTAATTATATTAGACGAGTCAAATATAATGCGGAAAGAAAGTAATGTACACACAAGATTTTTGTTAACGAGGAAACTACAAACTCGTCCAGTTTGAAAACTCTTAAGAATTAAACCACCAACACACCTACTCTCAGACTTCGAACTAGCTGGTGCAGACAATATAGCACTAATACGACTATTAGTCACAAATATTTCCCCTCAGTATTTCTGCGCCTCCAACCACAACAAGGTGGTCACGCACATGTACTCCCCTACGCAAACAGACGTCATTTACTATCCTACGCAATAGTTGCCTCACATCCCGTTGTGAGGACTATCGCTACCCGACCTCCAATTGGACGATTACAACCTTATGGAAAACGATCAAATAACGGCAATTCAAATTGCTAGATGATATCCTTGGTAACTTGACAGATATTTCACCTAAGTCGTTTTACACCAAGAGCGAGGATATTGAGTTTACTTAGGCAATAAACACCTCGAGATATCGATCAAGGTTTCAAAACCTAAACTCTCGAAAGAGTAACCTTGTCGTCCTAGTTGGAATCAAGCAGATAGCTGTAGAAATTACGATATGATATGACCTTGAAGAACGGTGTACCTGCAAATAACAAATCTAATAACTACAATATTGATTCCACTCAATATCTATAGTTTAGGCACACAAACCGAAAGCGGCTTGTTGACAAATCCATATCAATAGAAAAAGAGTATGTTCTAATCACCACGATCTTGAGTAGCCTTATTGCAGAAGAGAAGGACCATATAATAAACAAGATCGCAAGGTTTGATAGACGTGATAGAACAGAACACAAGTACAATACAAAGAAGACTAATAAAACATAAACTAGTTTCCCGCAGAGGTAAAGCTCAAGATGAGAGTTACGTTTTCGTCTTTTGTAGCACAAGTGTAAAAGATAATGGAATCGCGTTATTTAGATTCACTAACCTCTTGAATGATGAAGTCGGATGCCTTCGTTTGATCTTCAATCTTTCTTCAACTCTTTAAATAGTGATTCCAAATCCTACCAAAATCTTCCACAACCTAAAGCTAACTCACTCATGACTTTACCTAATGTGAGTTGTTTAGCGGTCGAGTTTTGATCGCTAAAGTTGACAACTAAGGTTGACATACCAACACTTAGTGAAGGTGATATAAAGCAGCAACCGCCTCTAAAGAGATGGTGAACTCGCCCCAGCTCATCACAAAAGTTTTGGTCGCTCTACATCAACGAAGGAGGAAAGTAACAATGGCGCCAACATCTTTATATATTTTCAAACTCCCAGTTGCCTTCACCGCGTAGAAGATACCTGCTCGCTCTTAAATTGGCTGGACCTTCTTATTCGATAAAATGAAATCGTACCAAGCGCAACATTGAGTCACTGGAAACTGAAGAGCTCTGAAATCAACGGGCATGCAAATACACGCCTTCAATTCCATATGGAACCTGATACCCTCACCCGGCACCACTATGGAAAAGTCATCAAGGTATCTCTATATCGGAATAAAGCAATCAGTGAAGTCTCCACGATCAACAAACGCATTCGGATTTCTGACAACAGGAGCATACGAAAAACCGTCATTACACCTGGGAGTCCTAGCAGCAGTATCACGGACGAAATTATGATTGGAAACGGCCTCTTGGTCACCACCATGTTTTCTCTGCAACATGCAAACGATTCCAAGTAAGTTACTACGCATACTCTTGCGCATGATAGTAACCACAATCTCAATAAACATGAATAGCTATGCATGCGCACGTACTATAGCAGAACAATACATAGGTAATGCTACAAAAGAACGGCCTTGGTCATATGCCAAGGCCGTGGCTTAAAAAAAGAAAATTATGTATGAGCATGTGGCGCCATACTCATGGTGCCACCAAGTTAGCCTTGGCCCTTTGGCCAAGGCCGTGACCACTGAAACTGTAGTGCCACAAGATGCGGCGCCATTAACTCACCCTTCCGTGGACATGTCTACATGAACATATACATTCACATTCGAGTATATATATATATATGACAGCGATATATATATTAAAAAAAAAAAACGACGAACATAAAAAAAAAAAACCTAGGTTACCTTGTTGCTCCTCATTGTTCCTCCACTTGACGACATGATGAACAAGGATTAACAAACATAATTAAAGAGAATAGATCAAAATGAAAGAGAAAAAAAAAATACTACTCTGGGAAACCTTTTTGTTAGGGAATTGTCCGGTCAAACCCACTAGCGTTGGTATGTCAAGCTGGTTGTCAGTTTTAGGTGTCAAAACATAACTCTTGATTTAGCCTACTAAAAGGTTTACTTCGGATTAGGATAGAGGTAGTAGAGTTTAAAGTCGATCTCCACCATTTGAAGACGAAGATGAAGAACACGTGAAGACATCATCAAGGACTTCATCAACAAAGGTTAGTAAAGATTGAATTTTCCTTGAACTCTTGTTATTCTTATCTCTATCTATCGAAGTAATGAACTCACTATGTGGAACAATGCTTATGACGGTGAATTACGTCATTGTATATTAACCCGAAGAGATTTGGTCCATATGATCATAGTGAGGGAAAACTTTGACCTTTGGGTAGGTCTCCATGTTATAGTGAATGGAAATATGAATTCAACGCGTCAAGAATCACTTAATTTCGTTGTATAACGAAGAAGTTATGAGCGATTTATTGAAACTGAAAAGCGTGGCTAAAAGCTGAATTCGGGAAAAGGAGTAGGACGCTTCTGGAATCTTCTAGAACTTTCTGGAACGCTTTTTTGAAGCATGGCAGTTCGCGAACCGCCCCTGGAAATCAATATTAGGGTTTTCTGGTCGTATTTGTGAGGTCCATCTTCTGGTTACGATGACCCACTTTCACACCTGTGTTGTGGTTCGTTCTGATTAGGGTTTTGCTACACTTATCTTGTTTAAGCAAAATATTTTGTTACACCCATCTCGTTAAGAGATAAGTACTATAGAATATCCCCTAGTCAAAGGATAAAGCTTATCCTTTCACAATGTATCTACATGTGAAAGGAGGCTAGATACATTGTGTGCAAGATATCTTAGCTTTATCTTTAAGCAACCATCACTATAAATAAGAATTCATGTAGCTTAACAAACCATCTCTGCTGGTGCCTGTGCTACATAGGGTTGTTCTCCATTATTGTTGTTCTTCACGAACAAGGTGAGAATTACAATGACTTTACTTTGAGATCGTAAAGCACAAGTTAAACTATCTTCTTCTTCTTGATAGTTATAAACTTGTATCCAGGTAAACTTGTAGTCCTTGTATATTCCATGGTCCTTCTCTTCTGTAATAAGGCCATTCAAGGATTATAGGTTGTAAACCCTAGATAGATACAATCTATTTATACATTAGCCTTGGTTGATTGTATATAGATTAGAGATTCTACAAGATATCGCTAGGTTCTCTAGTTGTTTCCTGTAAGAATACAATTAGGTCACGGATCTCATGTAAATCCTAATTGTGAACAAGTTTTCCAAAACCCTAGTTTTATCTAAAGGGAAAATAGTTATTTACGTATTCTCTGTCGAAAGACGGATTGAGTACAAAAAGCCTTTAACAGCGGTTAAAGCAACTCCTAGGCCTGTAAAGGACGTCATCTGGGGGAATCAAGTGCGTAGGGTCTTGCGGGATCCAAGAGACGTAAATAGTGCAACAGTATCTGATATGCTTGGAGGGTGGAATCGGTCTCTTCTACATCCCAATCCGAAGACTGATAGTAGGTTAGTGTTTGTAGACAGTTAATACCGTGTGGTGTTCAATATGGACAAGGTCCCAAGGTTTTTCTACAGGTTGTAGTTTCCTCGTTAAAAAAAATCTATGGTGTCTTGTGTGCTTTTACTTTCTGCATTATATCTCTGATTATATAATTAGAGTAACACAAGTTGTACGTTATTCATAATCTGACGTTGATTCCAAATATTGAATAAATATTTACAGAGACTTGTCTTTGTAGGAATTGATCACTTGTGATCACAACTCAGGTTATACAGATTTGGATATTGAAATTCAATTTGTCCAGATCTGACCATAAGTCTCACGAGCCAAACGAAAAGTTGGTAGTATTTCGGTACCCCTGCTTTTTCAGTTGGTATCAGTGCTGGTGAACATATAAAAGACGTAATTGTTTGTGTTTATCGCGGATTGTGACTTATGGAACAAAACATAAGAGCTTGTAATGTACCACCAAGGTTTGATGGCAGAAACTACCTATGGTGGAGGACATCAATGAGATCGTTTTTGCATGCCCGGGATTTCAAAATTGGGTTTATGTCGAAAAGGGATATACACCACCTACTACTCTAGTTGGTGAAGTATTTGTCCCTAAATACATAGCGGATTACGACGACGTGGAAACTCTCGCCGCTAAGCAAAACTATGATGGGCTTAACGCTATTATCCATGCAGTAACTACTGATCTTTTCCATCACGTGGCCACATGTGCAACCTCGCAAGAGGCTTGGATTAGATTAAGGGCCGTGTTCGAAGGGAATTCAGCAGAAAAAGAAGCTAGACTTCAAAACCTCATGTTTGACTGGGAGAACCTTCGAATGCTTGAGGATGACACCTTTGAAGAATTTAACCACAAATTTTCTGAGATAGTAAATACATGTCACACTTTAGGTAAAGCTATTCCGGAAAGGGACATTTTGTGTAAAATTCTGAGGTCATTACCCTCAAGGTACGAATCAAAGAAACATGCCATCCAGGAAGTCCATGGCTTAGACATAACAAGAAGTGACCTTGTTGTTAAGCTTAAGATCTTTGATCATGAGCGAAAAAATGTAAAGAAATCTATCGCTTTTGAAGCTGTAAGCAATCCATGTACTTCCTTCCCACTGAAATTTTCATGGGCTGATGAGTGTGAAAACCTTGACAATGAAGAAGTGGACACTGAACTATCTCTGATTACACAGCAACTGAAAGATCTTCTCAGATCCAAAAGAGACAGGCAATTCAGGAGCAGAGGATCCTTACCACCATTGAAACCTAATCCTGACAGAGATGGGGATGATCTAGCTGATGTGCAGTATTTCAAGTGTCGAGGATTTGGACGCATGAAAGACATATGCCCTAGTAAGGAATACCATAAAAGGTATAATGCTCTCTCAACTCGATTCGATGATATGCCTAACCAGCATGAATTCGAATTAGATCATGAAGAAACTGCTTTAATGGCAGGGACTTCAGATGAACGATCCATACACGATGATTTAGAAAACATTTTAATTCATCAGCTGATCAGTAAGAGCGTGGACCTTGTTCAAGAAAACAGTCAGTTAAATCTGATCTTGAAAAGGTAGAGAAAACCCTTCTCCTGAAAGATCATGAACTTGAGAAATTAAGTAGTGATCTCTCGTCAACTTTATCGGTTAAAGATAAAGAAATCGATGCCCTACAGAATGATCTCCAAAGGCTATCTGGTAGCTCAGATAAAGTAGCAGCAATGTTATTTTGTCAAAAATCCTTTGGAAACACCAATGGGTTAGGGTTCACTAGTAACACATACACCAAGAACATTACTTTCATAATGGCTGGATCCAGTCCTCCATCTAATGAAAAACATAAGGGTGTACCTGAGAAAGCTAAAACTTAGGATGAAAAACCTTCCAAGAGTTGTCAGTACTGTGGTAAATATGGACATGTCCAAGGAAGGTGTCGGCTGCTTAAGGGAAATATAAAAGCTGTAAACAAGATCCAAGCCGATATGGATAGAATGAACAAAGCCCTAAAGAAATTCAAGGGAGCGTTGCAAAACGTAGAAAGTTCAAGAGGAAATGAAAAGGGTAAAAAAAAAACTCTCAACCCGAATCAGTATCTAACAACCACTATCAACACCCCGTATGATTCTAGTACTCACACTCCAACTGCTTAATCGCAGTTAGGGGATGCATCCTCACATTATGACTTGTATGTGTGAGGCATGCAGTTGATATAAGGAATTCGTTCCTGGTATTGTGGTTGTTCAAGTCAATAGTAGAAATACTATAAACATATTTCCCAAAGAGTTCTACTCCATGGAAATTTTGTTTCAGACTGTATAAACTCTGTCCGTCAGAGTTTAGGGGTTTTAGTTTGTGAACCGGTTCGTAAACCGTTCGCATTGCAAAATCTGGAAGATTCCTTTAAGTCTTTCAGACAAACTAAAATTCACCCCTCTTGTAAGATATATATATATATATATATATATATATCGTTCA
>JAJJMA010117045.1:24240-39538 GCA_023529015.1 Papaver nudicaule
ATATATATATATATATATATATATATATATCGTTCATACAATCCAGTAAGTCATAATCAGAGATGGATTATGTTACAAGAAGTTTTACGAGGAGTTGTAAAAGTGAAGCTGTGAAAGTTGAGCTCTGTGAAGGGATTACACGCAAGAGAAAGAGGACTCCTGCAGAAACTTTGGACTACATCCATAAGTTTCCTAGTCCAGAGACTCATGCTATTAACTCGAGAGAAACAATTGATAAATATTCACACTTGAGAAAGTACTTTCTGTATAAAATCGATTACGAAAGGAAGAAAGCTATGTTCCATGAAGACAAAGCCCAAAGCTTCAGGAATCGATGTGCTAATTATACATCATTGTTACGTGCTTTAACTGGTCCCTCTGAAGAGGATACTAGGGATACTGCACGCATCATAGATGACTTCTTTGATAAAGTCATATCTCGAGATTGTGAAGACAAAAGTTGAGGTCATACAACTTTGTTATCGTGTCTTCATATCTGAAAGTAGTTTGCCTTTTCATGCTTTTTAGAGTTTTTCATCATGTACTACTTTATTTCATTAATAAAAGTTCTTTTTAGATGATTATTAATGATGTTTCCAATACTTGATTTGTCTATCTCAATCTTATTGCAACACATAGCTCTTTTCATTACCTCGGTAGTGATGCATAGTTATGTCTATTACAAAATCTTATTGCAATACATAGCCTTTTCTACAGGTTGTAGTTTCCTCGTTAAAAAAATCTCAGGTATCTTGTGTGCTTTTACTTTCCGAATTATATCTTTGATTATATAATTAAAGCAACACAAGTTGTACGTTATTCATAATCTGACGTTGATTCCAAATCTTGAATAAAGATTTACAGAGACTTGTCTTTGTAGGAATTGATCACTTGTGATCACAACTCAGGTTATACAGATTTGGATATTGAAATTCAATATGCCCAGATCTGCTCATAAGTCTCACGAGCCCAAACGAAAAGTTGGTAGTATTTGGTACCCCTGTTTTTTCACTTTTCTCTTTTCTTCTCTGTTGGAAAACTTAATCTAGGCATGTATATATATACACATAACTATTGAGAGTCCTAATATAGTAAAACTCCTAAAAAAGGGAAGGGAGATACAAGGCCCAAGGCCTTTCTTAAAAATTTTCCAGCCCTAGGGATGGTGTGAATAAAAAAATAATAATTAAAAAAAAAAGTGAGGCGCGAATTTCGCGGTGTGGCAGTCATGGCGCCACGGTCACAGCCGTCCGCTGCATCCTGCGGCGCCATGGCCACGCCCTTTACTCCCTCACCTACATATGAAAAAAAAATATATGCACATGCTTGCCATCAATTTCAATTCAAGGTCATTAGCACTAAGACTTGATATCTTTTGAAATCTCGACTAATAATAAAAAAAAAAAAAAGCCATTGGGGCTTCTCTCACCGTCCAAATGCTTAGTATGAAACATTATTGTTCCACACTAACTAGGGGACTTAATGTAGATGGTGAAAAATGGAAGAGGGACGAAAAACGTAAAACTACTCTCTAATTACGCCTTGCCTAAAGGCAATTGCCTACTCAGACACATTTCTATAGCTCATAATACAATTTGTTCTGCAAGCTGAATATACTCTCTATGAATTCTCTCTTATAACTCCCGGCGGAGAGGATGATATCATAGTGCAGTACTAAATAACCCCACCAACTCATAAACCCATTGATTTACTTCATGTCAAAATCGCCTCGAATTCCTCGACATTAGAACTAAATTGTTCACTGGTATATGGTAGAGAGTTAACAGAGACGCATCCTCATGGATTTTCTCTTAAAATACGACTCGATACCTGAGTCTCAATGAAAACCTCAGAAACATCACGGCTCTAGGCCTGTCTAGAGCTCTCTGAGAAGCATACAACAACCTAAATACACTTAGGCAGGCCACAATCTAAACACAAAATGGTCTAATATACCATGGATAAGCACGCCATGACTTAAAATACGCCACAACACAAGTGCACAAGCATGCTATAGTTAAAGATGTCGTGGCATAAATACGCCATGAGAAATTCGCCTTGGCTAGTGGCCCCCCAGGCCATGGCGCCATAAACTATGGCGCCACAAAGTTGGCCTTGGCGTGGCTCTTTTCTGGCGCCACAAAGTTGGCCTTGGCCAGTGGCTCCCCAGGCCATGGCAACCATAGCGCCATATGAAACTGGCCTTGGCCACCGGCCAAAGCCACAACTGCTATCACGGTGGTGCCATGAACCATGACGCCACAAAATCTGACCTTGTCTCATGGCCAAGGTCTTCGCCATCATTGCATGGCGCCATGAATTCCTAGCCTTGGCCAATGGCCAAGGCTGTTGTTATACAGCCACCACACATGCTTTTAACGCCACAATCACATTGGCTATGAAGCCATAGCCATACAATGATGTCTAAACTCAACACAACCATGCAATATATGCATACTACACGAGATATCAAAACATCACACGGGGGGATAACTTTAGGGGTATTGATCTGGCGGTCTACGACAGTTAGAAAGAAACTGATAGAGATGATGGACAGTTACAAGGAAGTGGTGCTGAGTGGGCATGTTCTACACGAGTCTAGCAGTTACAGAGCACAACTCATGTCCTCCACTCCTCCACTCTCCCATGACTTCCACCTTCTCTGTCGAGAGATCAGGGTGAGTTCAACACTATAAATAGAGGATTCCTCTATCTTCCAAGGCAGAACATTCAGAACAACCAAAATATTCAGAATACTTGGTTTAGGCTTGTCTTGTTCGATTTTGATCTCGAGCACTACGAAAGTACCTAGAGACGGTACATTTTTTTTCAGGCAAAAACAACAGCACACCAATAGTACCTGCAAAATATGTCATTCTGCAAACAAGATATGTAGTATTGAAAAACCAAATGATAACCAGTACACTTACTCCCCCTGACTGTAAGTTCGGATGTCTATCAAGTCCGACGTATTGTTATCAACTGTAGCACAAAGCGATAGTCTATAGTGCTAGTGACATCTAGTGTTACTCCCCCTTAGTTAATGCTTTCATTCATTTTTCAATATATGCACAAGCATTTTTCTCCCCGTATGATACTGCTTACTGTCAAAGACCAAGCACTGAACAAGTCAAGCTATCAATATTTCTCCCCCTTTTTGTCAAAAAGAATTGACAAAGGGTCTCGAAAATATTTGAGTTCGAGATAAATGCTCAAGTTCAGAGAACTCGATTCAACATAAATATGATTGCATTCATAAGGGTCAGCATTTCGCCAAGTTACACAAAATATATATAATAATCAGCACAAGTAACCTGTCAAGAAATATAAAAGATATAAGCATATATGAGTTATATTCCCTGTATATTCCACAACCACGCTCCCCTAAAGATATTTTTCTATTAAGCACAAGTTCACAAAAGAACTCTCCCCTGTTGGTTGTCATTCCCTCGGACATGAGAACAACGGAATAGTCTTCGCCAGAAAAAGACTAAGATCTGGTTTTGGATTTTCGAACACGTCTGTAGTCTTACTAGATTATACCAAAACCAATGATTTATGCGTATGATATAACTCTTAGTGATAAGACACAAAGAGATTCAATAGCATTGTGACTAGCATAAAATCAATCTCCTCCTTACATAGTTACACTTATACCTGCGTACAAAGTCATTAGTACAAACACAATAGCCACAAACATAAGGAGGCCGAGAAAACAAGATATTAAAACAATTATAAAGATCAACTCCATAGGAGATAAAAGAATTATCTTGATAACCTAAAACATACATACATAATAGATTCGGAAATATTAAATCAAATGTTGAATTCGAAAACTGGCGTAATAATTTTTTAATTTCGATTTTTCTGATTTTAATTTTTTAGAATTAGATATTCATAAACAGAATCGAAACTCACGTAACTTTTTCCTTTTGATCTTTTTATAAACAGAATCAAAACTTGCGCAATATATTTTGTTTTTCTTTTCGAAACAGGAAAAAAAAACTAAAATAAATAAGAACTCTACTAATAATTTTATTTTATTAGATAATAGTTTTTAGACAATTTTAATTTATCTTAGGTGATGAACAATGTCACTACAGAGTTTCTTCAAGATCCTCAAATTTTTCAACTTCATCATCGCAGAAATTTCCACTGATTCTACGAATCCGCTTCACAGTGTCTTGATTGTGCTCATGCGTTAAAGGTTGACTTTTCGATTTACAGTTCGGATGAACTCACGATTCCCCAATCCAAGTTGTATGAGACGTTTTTGGTTACGAATAACCACTCTTTGTTGTTGCATAAGCCTATGCTGAAATTCTACAGTGTTCGAAATCATTTGTTGATGTTGAACAAATCCATTTTTGCATCAAGGCAATTTGGACAAGTAGATCAATGATAGCAGCATTGGAGGAGCACACATATTTTCTGTTGAGAGGTGTTGTCTTGTCTGGATCTAGGGAGATCTTAACAGATTTGTTAAATCAACAGATAACTCTTCATTGAAATTATTCATATCTTCAATGAGTTTTGCCTTTAATCTGGTTTGGACCATCATGTGTAATCAACCAACTATAGACAAGAAGATGGTTTTTATGCCTAAATAATATAAAAAAAAATTAGTCATCAAGGAAAATATTCGAACCTGTTAGAAATACTTCATCGAATATTATTCTCCATAAATCTGAGATATTTCGAAAGCGTAGAGGATTCGAAATTAAGGATGGGGAATATCAGAAAATCTTTGACATATAGTTTTTAGGCATTTTCCAAAGCATGTGACAGACTCATATATATCCTAAGTTTATCCTTTTTATTTTTTATATTTATATACATATATGTATATATTAGTGCCTGATAACCAGATGTTCTCTCATCCTTCAAAATTTTAGAAGGACATTGTTGATGAGAGAACCTTTTTTGCTGATTATGCAGAATCAGATCCAGTAGGGCATGATACCCCACGGGATCACTAGTGGAAATAACCCGTTTTAACACGGCTGGGGTGTGTAGTTAAACACCGTTTTGCTACACACACCATCCGTGTTAAAAAGGGTGGTAGTTTAGGCGTGTTAGTTGGTAAAACACGCTTGGGTGGGGTAGCAGTTCTGCTACGCACTTGAGTGTGTAGTTATACTATTACAGTCAGCGTATGTAGTAGTATCCGTAGTAGTCTAGGTTTCTGAATTAAAAAAAAAATGATTCAGTTTCAGCTGCAGTCAGAAAAGCCTGAGCTGATTCAACCTAAATTTAAATTCAGATTTGGCTGAATGCCTAAACCTGTTCTAACTGAGCAGAAACTAAACAAATATTACTAAGGAATGAAACTGTATTCATAAATTCACTATGTTGATTACAAAATTTAAAACTGAATATAATTTACCTTAATCAGGTTTTTCAAAGTTGCACAAATAATGATTTATATCTTCACCTCTGACAATGGATTGTGTTTCATACTTAGAGAAACCTGTAATACCATTGTAAGTCCTAGTACCTGGAAATCCTGTAACGCCAACAAAGTGATCACCATGTTTGATGCCGAAATGGAATAGGAGAAATCCATTGCCACATCCACATACAAACCCATATGCCTGCTGTCCATAATGTGCAATCAATCGACTGTAATGGACCTAGAGACATGTGGATCGGCATGAGTCCGGCATTGTTATGTGATCTTGGCTGATTCTTCCTTCCCCATTGAAGAATAAACAAGATACACCTGCATCCATAATTGTTTGTCGTCAAATAGGCAATGAGCGAAAAACAAGATACACTGATCCTTGAACCAAGGGATTGAGCAACCAAAAGATATACTTAATTCAGGGAAAGAGCAATCCAAGGATAATGATAAAGACATGCTAGCTACACAGTTCATGTGGAAGGTAATTATAAGGGAAATGCTACAATCTACAACTACTATCTCAATCAAATCTTCCTAAGTGTCTAGCCATGTATACACACCTACATATGCAGAAGGATAAATATTAATCCAGCAAACTATGCATCCAAATATATAAAAACATTCAGAAGGAAGCATCTGCACACTAAAGGACACTCAATTACACAAGAAGAGTAATGCCTTGGATTAAAATGTTCTAAACTTTTTTGTAATGGGTCAAAAGAGAAAAGTAGCCAAAAGAAACATGAACACTATAGTATCCAAAAGAGTTAATATGTTGCATACCTACAACTGCCTGTATGGGATACAAATGTTTGACCAGTAAACATATTGTGGTTCGAAAGCCAAACCAGTGACCCAAATCATGGGATTTGATGATTTAAGAACCTCAAAAACAACAACAGCAGCGTAGCGCGTCTTGAAAAACACTAAGGCAGCAATACATTCCTGTAAAAACAATCAACAAAATGATCAAAAATTAAAAATGAAGGTTTTTTCTGTGTTTGCCACTTCATATAGAAACAACTGACACTCATTAAACTAAGTAACTAAAGACTTCAACTAGATTCACCCAAAACATATTGATATACAACCTCGCGGCTCCTTGTTGAATATAAGTGGGCAAGACCAGGTTTGTTCTCCTCGATGATGATACTCTCATTTCTAGATAGCATCTTAAATGAGTGTGATAACACTACAAAAGAACAACATAACAGAAATCCAATATCCCCATTTGCACTTGTAAATAAGAACAACAAAGAAATCACCATTCACTCTACCAATAGAAGGGAGCCGAACATTTTTCACCTGAGAAATTTAGAAATGGAACTATTGTCAGTTACATAAAAGTTAACCCCATATCAGTAATTTGTCTACAAGGTCATAATTAGTCTTTTTGTCCCTATATTGATATGCATAATAAGTGATTTAAGCATTTTGACAAACATATCATTTTCATGGCCAAAATGGGAAAAGGGAAAAAAGTTACCTTGGATTTAAGCCAGTATAGTTAAGCCAGTATGGAAGCAGCAGAAATTGTTGGTAATTTCATTTCTAGGGGTTCTTTTGCTTCAAATCTACATATAACAACAACAAGAAAGGGGAATCAGAAAAAGAAACAAAATACCAGATGAAATCAGTCTCGGTTCCATTGCTTGTTTATATCAGTACCTGATACGAATTCCAGCCTCTTCTATTTCAATTTCAATTTCACCTTCCTCCTCGGAATCACTGTGTGTGTTCGATTTATCCTTTAATTTTCCGGCTGCAATATAAGAAAAAAAGACTATCAATTTAAAGATGAAACCAAACCCTAACTATCAACAAAAGATAAAACGAAACCCTAACACGATTGATATCAGATGTCTCTTTGAAATCAAAATCGATTGCATGCAAAACTTCTCTTTGAAACCAAACCCTATCAACACAGACTTACTTCTATCGAAACCAAACCCTAACTTCTCTTTGATCTTCTCTGAAATCAAATCAACATCAAAGAAACAAAACCAAAATCGAAAATAAAAATCCTAACAACACAGACTTACTATCGTCTCAGCAGAGAAAAAAAAAAAAGTAGATTTGGAAGGAAATGAAACGAGTTTCTCATTCATTTATCAATGGGTAAGATTAAAGAGATAAGCAGGTGGGAGTCGGACTAGATAAGATCCACGTGGCTCTAACACGGATGAAGGGCGTGGTGGTGTGCGTAGCAGAGTTGATGGCAAACATGTAAATAAAATTAGCCAACTCTGGTACGCCATTTCTTGATCTGCTACACACTATGGCCGTAGTACCCATTGCTACGGATAAAGTGTGTAGTTTTCTAGTGTAGCAAAGTGGCTGATTTCCACTAGTGGATGAACCATTTTTACTGCAAGATGGGCATACCTGATTGTTAGTGCTAATACAGCTTGAGGTTGACCTGGATTGATTGAATAACCACGAGAGGGTGGAGGTTTTTTTTTTTTATAGAAGATCGCTTATTTAGACCAGGCATGGCAGAGAGTCGAGCTAGGTCAGTAAGTGCTTGTTTAATCTCACTAAACACGTGTTCAAATTTTTGTATAGACTCATCATGAAATTCTAGTAGCATATTCCTTTCCCAGTTAAATGTGATGTCCAAATTTTTAGATCTCAACTTGTTTAGAAGGAGTTCCCTTTTTGAAACTGGTGAGTTACATGGGGTTTCTTCTAAAGAGATATCTGCGAAACTTGCAAGACATTTAAGGAGATCATTTTCAACAATATTTGAGGAAACTTTTGTGGATAATGCTTCTAACATTTTTGTTCTTATACCTTGCTCAGTAATGACTTGTTGAAGTGTATCTGAGGAGTCAAGAACATGATAGAATCTAGTACAGTAATCCTTGAATGATTCACCTGGTTTGATAGCGAGAGAGTTCCATTCTGGGTGGATATTATCGATCGTGTTATAATAACGATTGAGATCGTGTTCTTGGATACATGACCATGTGTCATGACTAGTGTTTGTTCCTGCAAATACTATGGTTACAAGAATGTATGAGATAGATTCGATACCATTTGTCCATTGCAATGGTTTGCTTGCAAATCACTTGTTGGATATGGGTGAATCTAAAGGAGTACTCTTGAGCAAGAGTCCAGTGGATTACAGCTGAGGGCGTCTCACACGTCTAAGTCCTGGTTAAGCCCAGAACTTCCAGCGGATCCTAGTTAACCCTAATCTGGAGGTCGGACGGTTCCCGAACCGTACGCAAAACAGAAAATCTGGAAATCTCCTGAGTTCCAAAGTGCTATTTAAGTTCGTGTACCTACACAAACCTCTAAATCGGTGCTTTTGGCTGTTATCCAGATTTGTGAATATTCTTTCAGAATTTCACTTGGGTTAAACTCTAAACTCCTTTATCTCTTAGTTGGACTTGGATTATCATGAAATATCTTTTGTGGTCCATCTAACGGTTGTCAATGAGTCAATAAGATAAAGATTATCTCTGGTCTGTTGGATCACTATCTTGAAGTGTTTTTGAGCTAACAAAACACTTGGCAGATAAATGTTAAAAGATTTCCAATTGAGATAAATCTAGGTTACTTGGTTTGCAAGTTAGGGTTTCCTAAACTTGTGGGACAAGAAACTAGTTGCTTTATTCCAAAGCAACCTATCTTATTGAGTGCTATAAATAGAGGTGTCTATGGACGAATACCGCAAGCATCAAGCATATGTGAAGGTCCTTAGGGAAGTGAACGTAAACTCTTTTCACTTCGGTGAACGCTTGTTGTGGTATAGTCATCCTTTATTAGGTAAGCAGTTCCTCACGGGATTTACCTACGACTATAAAGACTTCTCTTGAGAGTTGGGAAGCACAAGTAGGAGATTGAGACCTTAGTGGTTGAAATCAGATTAACCTGTAACCTTGGTAACCTGATCACGTTCTTGTGTATTCTACGGTCCTTCTCTTCTGATATAAGGCCATTCAAGAACTGATATGTTACACACATGGTTTCGAAGGAAGCAACGCACGGCTGCACTCGGTGTTGTAAGACCTAGTTAGCTCCAGTTGTATAAGTTTCTTAAGTGATTCTTTTTATAACTGAGCTAGAGACAAGTTGGGCATAGTTTACTTGGTTTACTTGTCAGCCCCCGCTTGTAAGTAGATTTCCGTATGACCTGGAGCAATCCGAAGGAAGTCACTTTGTGTATGACAAACTGATAAAGGACAGTTCAAACATACAGTTGATAATTTAGGTTGCAAAGCCGGAATTGTTGACACAAGCCTTTAACAGCGGTTAAAGCAACTCCTAGGCCTGTAACGGACGTCAGCTAGGGGAATCAAGTGCGTGACGATCTGTGGGGGGTCTAGAGACGTAAGGAGTGCGACAGTAGCCAATTCGCTTGGAGGGCTGGAGTTGGTCTCTGCTACATCCCAGACCGAAGTCTTATAGTAGGCTAGTGTTTGTAGTCAGTTTGTACTGGGCGGTGTTCAATCTGGATGAGGTCCCGAGGTTTTTCTACAGGTTGTAGTTTCCTCGTTAAAAAAATCTCTGGTGTCTTGTGTGTTTTACTTTCCGCATTATATTCTCTGATTATATAATTAAACCAAACACAAGAAGTACGTTATTCCTAACCTGACGTTAATTCCCAATCTTGAACAAAGATTTACAAGGACTTGTCTTTGTAGGAATTGATCACTTGTGATCACAACTCAGGTTACACAGATCTGGATATTGATTTTTGAGATCGTCCAGATCTGACCATAAGTCTCACGAGCCCAAACGAAAAGTTGGTTGTATTTCGGTACCCCTGCTTTTTCACCAACACTTAGTGAGGTTGACTGAGCCATGCTCTAACAGTTAGTACAATGAGTTTATGAGCATGGAAATGTGTCCGAAGCTTTTGGGTTGCTACCACCAATGCGAGTATGAGTTGCTCCAACTTGGTGTAGTTTTTCTCGGCCTGAAAGAGTGTCCTTTTGATATAGTATACCGGCTTTTCTTCTCCTCTGGTGGTTACGAGCATTGCACTGATGGCATCCGAATTGGACGCAATGTAGAGTCTCAAGTCTTCATCTTTCTCCTGACGTTGCAGAGATGGTAAACTTGCTATAATTTTTTATTCCTTGGAATGCGGCTTCTCTCTCGTATGTCCATGCAAATTTTTCCCCTTTTTTCAGAATGCTAAAGAAATATTACATCTATCCGAGGATTGAGCAATGAATCTGCTAAGGGCTGCCAGCCTTCCGTTTAGTTTCGTAATCTTTTATCGTTATGGGTGATGGCATTTCTCGGATTGCTTACACCTTCGATGGATCTGCTTCGATGCCAGTTTTCGTAACGACATAACCTAAGAATTTTGCCGAGGTAATTCCGAAGATGCATTTTGATGGATTGATTTTCATATTAATTTGGCGCTTCTTCTCCAGTATTTCTCATAGATCTCCCACGTGAGTTTCTGCTTTCTTGCTTTTCACTAACATATCATCTACGTAGGCTTCTACAGTCTTCTTAGCCAAGGACGAAAGATATTCTCCACTGCTTTTTGATATGTAGCACCAGCGTTTTTTAATCTGAACGACATTCTAGTGTAACAGAATAGCCCGTTGGAAGTTATGAATGTTGTGTGTTTTTGGTCTTCTTCTGCTAGAGGGATTTGGTTATATCTCGAGTAGCCATCCATGAAGCTTAGCAACTCATGGCATGTTGTTGCATCCACCATCTGATTTATGCTTGGAAGTTGGTGTGGGTCCTTGGGACATGCTTTGTTCAAATTGTTGAAATCGATGCAGATTCGTACTCCCTTATTTTTCGTCGGAACTATAACCATATTCGAGATCCAGTCCGCATATTGTATTTTCTTGATAATTCATGTCGCTATCATCTTGTTGAGATCGGATTCCACTGCCTCCTGATATACATCTGCTATCTTCCTTGGTCTCTGTTTAAATGGTCGTACCGAAGGGTTTGTGTCTAAATGGTGACATGCTAAGCTTGGGTCAATTCCTGGCATCTCGCTCATCTTCCAAGCAAATACGTCTGCATATTCTTTTAGCAAGCTTTCCGATTCCGCACGTTGTTCCTCTCCCATTAATGTTCCAATTTTCATGATTTTCGGCTCCTCACTGGTTCCGATATTCACGTCCTCGGTAGGCTCTGTCGGGGTAAAGTTCGGTGTTTCCTCATTCATTGCGTTAAGATCCTCAAAGCTTCTTTTGTAATTGCCTCACTGTCTTCCTTGATTACTTGGTTGATTTTCATGTTGATTATTTCCGCCTTTTATTGTCTTTGTCACTCCCTTCGATTACGCCTCGCATACCTTCGTTGCTCGATATCCTTCTCGTGACATGCTTGCGACTCCATGATTTCGCCCTTGATTTCACCCATACCCATAGGAATTAGGAATCTGAGTTTATGATGCAGTGTCGAGGGTACCCCTAAGATCCCGTGCAGCCATGGTTGTCCCAAGATAGCGTTATAGGGTGACTCAATATCTAAAACACAGAATGTGGTTTGCAACGTCATCGAGCTTACATAAATTGGCAATGATACGTCTCCTTTCGGCTTCGATGCTCTGCCATTGAATCCGTAGATTTTGTAGTCAAATGCCATCAGCGGTATAACTCTGAAGAATTGCATGTAGGCCACTCTGAAGAGGACATCGACAGAACTCCTGGATCAACCAATATTTTTGATAACGATTCTCCGTTTACGACTGTGGTTATTACCAAAGGAGTGTTGCTTGAACCATCTTCGTGAAGATCATTTGTCGAGAAAAATACTGGTTCCATCTGCCAGGGCTTGGATTTCCTTGCCTCCTCAATAATCATTATTTTTTTTCCATCTTTGTCCCTTTTGTGAATTCTTCCCGTTATGCTACTTCGCGAGCTTATTTTTTCCTCGAATGCACCATTGATTCGCAATAGACGAGTTGTAACGTGTCTCCAGCTCGTGATTCCATCTTAGTAAGTTGCCTCGGAGTCCTATGCTTATGAAGGCGTCCCTACAAAATGTAACCGACAAGTGAGGTCCACATTTATTTTGTGTTTTAATGGTCTGACATGTACGATACAACTAACTCTGGTTTAGGGTTTTCCTTGTTTTATGCAATCCTGCTTGTTTTCTGTTTTACAAATCCTTTGACGTCTGTTCCCTTTTAACCGTTTTGGCGCCCTAACCTTTCTCGGAAAGGACACTGAATGGATCTAAAAATTGCAAAATTGCTTTCCCAGTAAAGATTTGGTAAAGAAACCCTAAAATAACCCTGAACTAATTTCTACAACATGAATTTTGCACAAGATTTTAAGGATATTTGCTGGAAATTTAAATAACAGATTCCGAATTGAAAACCCATTTTCCTCGAGATTTTATCAAGATCCTTTTGCACTTCTTTTGTAAAACTTTTTATGCTCTTGATTAGATCTTTGTGTTTCAAAGCTTAGATTCCCTGAAGAAACATTGATCTTATCATATTGATGATTTGCTCAAAACCCCTGAGCATGCTAAAGCTTAAGATCTTTAGACACCCAAGGTGGTGGAGCTTATGATAAATATAGTAGTGAAAGAAAATCTTGAAAACCCTAGAAAAAAATTTCCTGAAAAATTTGAAAACCACAAAAATCACAGGCAAACCTAAGTTGTTTTAATCAGTCCCTCTTTCTAGCGCCAATCTGTGTTGGTATAAAATATGCATATAGACTTTACACCAAACAACCATGAAGTTTATAGGTTTAAGAGGATTACATTTGCATGACTTGCAATAAAGGTGATTACGAGATTAAATGAACAGTACCGAGACAAATTCGTATGTAAACACTCAAAGAGAAGATCTCAATAATCATTAAACTAGTATTTACTGGTGATACAATACATGGGAATTATGCTCCAAATACCTGAGGATATACTAACCTAATCCCACTCACACGCCTTAGGCTACACAAAAATTCCAACCCTTACAATGGATCCCGAGCTTGCCTTATATAGGCAGAGTCGAAGGTGGATTACAACTAATAAGACAAATTATACAATCGTGGTAGTGTTAGAGTTTGTCGAGTAGGTCGGTGGCCCTCAAAATGTCTTCGTATAATCCTTGATGTCCTCGTAACTTCGTCTTTGAGGCCGCTAATCGAGAATTACGAACTTCAAGTGTCGAGTCTTTACTCTTCGGCTCTTTCCTGGTTGTTCCCCACTTAGTGCGCATCTTCCCAAACATTCGATTAAGACAACCCACTGGTGTACAAGATCTTTTCGCGTTTGATTTCTTACTTTGATTTTTCTTCTTTGCTATCAACTCCTTCCTACTGATCCCGACACGTGTCCAGGTGGTGTTTTACCCCCTACATTGAATATGAACCTCTGGTGGGTTTTTATTCAGTTTGAATTCCATACCAAACCCTGTGCTAGTGGCTTGGAGAACTGCCTTTAGATTTTATTTTATTTTTTTCTAATCGAGTCAGGAAGTGAAATGACTTGTACCCAGAACGTAGCTTTGAGAAAACAATGTCTGGGAGTTTTATAAAATTTTCCCAATCCTCCAACAGATAGACGGATCCATTGAATACCCATGTTTGTTGAGCAAGGGCGAACTTCTTATGAGTAGGATCAGTAAGAGAAACTTGGAAAATACCTTATTTATTGGTAAGCTGGACCTTTATGATGTGCATGGGACTCCAGAGAGTAGAGAGAACTTTTTGAAGATTCCATGAAGACGCTTTTCCTGAATTAACTCTGAGCATACAATGATTTGTTCGATTTTGCATGCGACCACTCATTTTTTCAGTTAAGTGATAAACCACCGTATTTTGATGTTGATTGTATGGATTCAAATTCCTCTTTTGGGAATGATTCTTCCTTTTTGAATGAGTGTTTCTCTTTGGAGTTGGGTTAAAAGTAGTAGATGATGTTTTCCTTCCCTTGTTTTTCTCGCTTTGATGACATGAAGGGTTGGATGGTTTCTTATAACGAGAAGATGGATAGGAATAAAGAATGTTTTTAGAATAAAACATTAAAATCCAATGATGAAATTTGTCTAGGATAAAGAGGAAGGATCTCAAAATTAGAGACACAACAACATGCGCAAAAGAGAGAGAGCATGTGAAATATAGAAATTATAACCAGTGAGTGGAGAGAAGACGTCTGGATTGAAGAGAAGCATCGGTAGTGAAAGATAAACTAAATATCTTGAGAGACTTGGAGAAATTCAGACGCAATTTTGCATGCGTTGAGAAGCTCAAGGAGAATAGGCGGAAAGTACACTGGTAACAGAGCTGAAAGACCAATCCGTGATAGAACAATCCGACATGAAGGCAAAGATAGTATACATCAGAGTAGAAGCGTGCATGCAGCCTAAGTAGCACGTGTAGACATTTATAAAGGGGTGGTAGGGAGGCTAGAAGCATGAACAGGTGTTGAGAGAGACTCTAAGTGATGTAACAAGCATGTAGATGAAGCCTAGATACACATGCAAAAAGGATCTTGATGATGCAAATAACATGCAAGGGCAGGGTCGGCTTTGAAGGGTGGCTCCTTGGGCTCCCGCACAGGGCGGATTTTCAAAGTAAGTTAAAGTGGGTTAGTGACTAGATTGCCCAGTTTGTAGCAGATAGTTTAGACTTAAGTTGACTGAACACCGAGATGTTGTTTGGACATTTTGGTCTTAGACTTGACACGTATTAACAAGTAAAGCTGCATAACTTCTTCCCACAATTAAGATACATGCACACAACCCTAGAAAGTAACAAAAACTCCAAAGAGGTAGCGAGTCTAGCGACTGTACTGTAGCGTCTTCTCACAAGTAAGTTGATTCTCCCGCAACTCCACAATTGCTTTGTAATTCATGTTCCAGTAATATATTTTTTGATGTAAATTAATAATACTTCCTTGATACACTTTTCTAAGAAAGATATTTTCTGGTTTTTAATTGTTACATTA